>JADRCD010237878.1:18994-48994 GCA_019843815.1 Montemys delectorum
GTGTGTGTGTGTGTGGTGTGGAGGCCAGAGGATGACTTATGTGCGCCAGTTCTCTCCTCCCACCACGTACATTCCAGGGGTTGAACTCAAGTTGTTAGGTTTGGCAGCTAGCGAGTGCCTTTCCCCTCTGAGCATCTCCCTGGCCCAAGCTCAGGGTTTTAAACATCACCCATCCTGCCCAATCAGAGAACTCTTTGAGCCAGGGTGGGGGAGGGATGAACTTTACTGAGCTTTGGATCACTGTCCTTGTCTCTTGCCTTCACAGAGCCTAGACTTGTCTCTGGGAAGCTGAGGGAGGTCACTCCCCTTCTTGTTTCTGCTCACAGCCCAATTCTTCCCTAGGGAGGTAACTGGGCTGTAGCCTTGCACCCTGTACAACGCTGTGGTCTGCGAGTAGCTGAGGGGGATGATGGGAGGGGTCTTAAAAAAGAGAATGTGAGATGCTGAGGTCCCCCACCTTGGGGCAGGGGACAAGGCACCCTTGACTAGAGCCAGTGTGTGTGATACAAAGAATGCTGGAGCTAGCCAGGCTGAGGCCAGAGCCCCAACCAGATACCTGCAAGTTGTCACTGTCCCACCTGCAACCCGGAAGTCCTTGAGCCTCCAGAACCCGGCTAGGAAACCCTGAGAATGTGAGAGAATGGTCCCTTCCTGTCAATATAGAACAAATTACCTACACGTTAGCTGCTTCAAACATCTGTTTATTATTCACAGCCCTGCAGATCGGCAGTCCAGGTGGGCCCAGCTGGGCTGGCAGCTCAGATGGCAGAACACTCAACGATTCAGCTGCCTGGGGTGGTTTCTAGAAACTCTGAACCAATCCGAGCTTGGCTGTGGCAGAAATCGGCTGTAGCAGAAATCAGCTCCTTCAGTGAGAGGACAGAAGGTCACAGCTTTCTGCTGGTTACCAGCTCCCAGAGGCGCCTTTCTGAGGGTCTTTCCTTCATGTGGACCCCTCTGTCTTCAGATTACCATCAGATTCTGTGTTGGCAAGCAATGACATCCTGTCCTGCTGTGGCCTCTGCTTCCAAGGGGGTGGTGGGGTGAGACTTGCCATCCTTTCATGAGCTCACAGCTGTAACCTTAATTACATCTTCAGAATTGCTTTTGCCTCGCCCCCCCCCCCCCGTGCCCCTCAGTTACAGGTCTGGGCTTTCTATGACCAGAGAAGGACCCCCTGCTTCAGCACCGGAGGACTTTGCCTCCCACGCAGCATGTCTTCCTTCAGAGTTGTAGGCCTGCCATCCCCCAAGCTCCTGACTGGGCTCTGCCGTTCCTTTGCACTCCCCAGACACCTTACCGCTAGCTACATGCCTTCTCAGTCATCCACTCACCTACTCCCTCCCCACTGCTGGTGTCTGGTATGTACCAGCCCTCGGCCTTAACCTGCTCTCTCCCTTACCCCAGTGGGCACCAGCCAGGCCACGTGTCCAGGCACTACGGTGACAGCTGGGATGGAGTCTGTTTTGGGCCCTGCTCTAATCTCAACACTTGGCTCAGTGTCAGGAGTATAACAAACATTCTAACAAACTTATTTTGTGGTTTCTCTGGGCTGTATCTGTGGGATCCATCCCCTGTCCTGAACTTGACAGTCTCACCACTGTCCTTTCAGCATGGAAAGTCTGGGTCCTTCTCTCCCTCAAACTGGGAACAAACTAAGACTGAATCTGCAGTCCAATGGGATGAAGTGAGGCTGCATACCCTGCCTGGCCCCACTGTGCATCTCACACACAGAGATGCCACCCATGGCACAGAGAGACCCTGTGTTCTTCTTGGGCTTGTGGCTAGGAAGGCTAGAGCTACTGCCCCGCAGCCTGTATCATCCCGACATACCTGGGACACCTTCAGCTGGCCTCTATGAGCTTACTCTCCTGGCCTTTCTCCTTCCATCCCTGAATTTGGGCCTGTGTTCTCTCCCCAGTGACCCAC
The DNA here is from genome assembly GCA_019843815.1 of Montemys delectorum. Taxonomy (NCBI): domain Eukaryota; kingdom Metazoa; phylum Chordata; class Mammalia; order Rodentia; family Muridae; genus Montemys; species Montemys delectorum. Next base: position 20,924 of record JADRCD010237878.1, read on the forward strand.
CCACTTCCTCTTGGGACACCAGCCGAGAACAGTGAGGCTTGAAGAACACTTTAATCCCAGCCCCAAAGCTCTGAGAGAGAAAATGACTAAAAGCTCTGGAATGCAGAGCCTGCTGCTGCCTGCAAGGCGTTCTGAATGAAACACACTTAACCCACAGCTGCAGTGAGACAAGAGGCCGTGGAGGGATGCCACCCGGACTCCAAGCAGGCCGATGAGCACAGCAAGCAAACTCTTGACTTGGTCCTAAGCCACAGTGCCCTGGTGACCACCCTTCCTGCTCAGTTTCGAGACACCAAACCCAAGACACCAAGCACATGTTACTGTTGCTCCCCATTCCCAACACCTAAGTGGATGGGGCAGAGGAGACACCCCCACATACCATCCTCAAAGAGCACTCCAGATCCCCCTCTCTGTCACCCCAGAGCAGGTCTCCATGTCGCAGCTCAGCTAGGTCACACCATTTCAAGCAAAACACCACATGCTTCAACAGTCTGTGTCTCTGGGGAAAGTTGACATACACACTGGTCTTAAAGGTACAGCTCTGTGAACTTGTTAGCTATGTGCCCCATCTGCATGAAGCACAGAAGGTTCCCTGGAGCCTCCTCTTAAGGGCTTCATTCCTCTGAGTAACCACATACAGATTTCTCTTGCCTGGTTAGCTTTGCCTGGTTTTGAACTTTACTCTCATGGGACTATGAGTAGTATATGTGTGTGCTCCTGTGCTTGACTCCTGGTGTTCCATATCTCAGGGCTTCCCATGACCTGAGTGAGATTCCTGCCTCTGAACGGGACTTTACCTCCTGTCTGCCTTGACTTCCTTCCAGAACTGCAGCCCACAACATCCCCAGGTCCCTGCCTGGGCCTGAGCTTCCGTCACATTCCCTAGGCACAGTAAGTCTATGTGACCTTGTGCTCATGGACGCTTTCCTACTCCCTTCTGATTGCAGACATGCTAACAGTGCTCTGGCATCTACTATCGCCCCAGATGTCCATGTGGTATCACACTCATTTGATTGATGAGGGAGTTAGTTAAACCAACAGTTCATTATCATGTAATGAGGGTATGGGCTGATCAACTCGAAGGTCTGGGGAGAAGAGACTTGACCATCTAGTTAGAATACTCACTAAGTGGATCCTATAAACCAAGCTTGGCCTTCAGCAGTTATGGGCAGGGGTTGTGGTATGTGTGGAGGTTAGAGCTTTAAAAGTTGGGGTTTTTTTTAATTATTAAAAATTGAATTGATTTAAGTTTTATTGCATTATGAAGAGAAAAGATACATAATTTTAGTTTATCTGAATTTGTTAACATTTAAAAACATATTTTAAGTAAATAGAATTACATCACATTCTTCTTTCCCTTTTGTACCTCAACTCCTCCCAGAGACCCCCTTCAATACTGCAATACCTTTTTTTTATTTTGTCACATTCTTTAATATTTATAAAATATTGTAACAATAAAAATGAGTAGTATAAAAGTTGTTTGATATAAAACAATCAATTAAACAGTCTTATGTAGATGCTTGTCTGTAGCAATACTGAAAATACATACATTTTTCTCAATATAAATTTTAAATAACTCCAAACATATTAGCTGTATATTTTAAAATAATACATCACTACTAGTTTTTTTAAATGAACATAAATAGATAAAGTCTTTTTGTTTGTTTGTTTGTTTGTTTTTTACTAGAGTTTAAAATCTTGGCTCTTACTGTGGTACAAGCCCAAAATAAGAACAATATTTAGACATCACCAAAGGATTTTCCCTCCCTAGTTGCTAAGCTAAGAGTTGACAGTTCTGCTGTGCCTTTCCTGCTATAGGCAAAGCTATTTGGCTTGAGTGATTGTCTTCATTCTCAGCCCACACAGAATAGGTTACATTCATTTAAGAAATGGAGTGTTGACTGGCAGTGGTGGCACACGCCTTTAATCCCAGCAGAGACAGGTGGATTTCTGAGTTTGAGGCCAGCCTGGTCTACAGAGTGAGTTCCAGGACAGCCAGGGCTACACAGAGAAACCCTGTCTTAGAAGAAAAAAAAAGAAAAAAAAAAAAACCAACCCAGAAATGGTGTGTGTATCAAGATGGTCTATCTGAAATGGTGTGTGTATTAAGATGGTCTATCTGTTTCAATGAACAATGGCTCTGCTTGGAGGGTGGCCCAGACATTAGGTGCTGGGTAAGAATATGGTTCATTGGCTGTGATGATTTTGAAAAGCATTCATCTCAGAGAAAGAGTAACTTATAAAGTTCTCTTCAAAATTGATACAATAGTTACAAACATCAAGCAAAGCATTCAGTCTCATTCTTTGTTGTTCTCTTACAAGCCACCTCCCAAGTTAATTGTCTACGTTCCTTTTGGCTATATAAATACTTTTGAAATATGTAAGCTGTTCTGAAAACCATAGTATAGTGTAAAAACATCAAATAAGCAATTCTATTAATAGAGAGGCTGAAATAGGAGAAGCATGGTTTCAAGACCGTTATGTGGTACCCGGCAAGACACTGTGAGGTACAAACAAGCAGAAAGTGTATATGGATTGTACAATATTGGACCTATTTCTCCAATTAGAGAGACCAAATTAGAGAGACCACCAGATGATAGCCAACAAATTTCCAATTCCTCATACTTTTGAATTTGAATCGATTAGGATAAGTTGGTAATATTAATTTTCATATTAAGAGATATTAAGAAAAAGTAATTGTTACTTTCTGTCACTTTTGTTGTTAGAGGTGGAATTATGTTTGTGTGGGTTTGTTGAAAGTTTACTCTCTTGCTTTTTCTAGGGTGTAGTTTTGCTCCTTTTGTTGATGTTTTCCATCTATTATTCTTTGTAGGGCTAGATTTGTGGAAAGATATTGTGTAAATTTTGTTTTGTCATGGAATATCTTGTTTTCTCCATCTATGATAATTGAGAGTTCTGGCATTTGTGTTCTCTTAGGGTCTGTATGACATCTGCCCAGGATCTTCTAGCTTTCATAGTCTCTGGTGAGAAGTCTTGTGTAATTCTGATAGGCCTGCCTTTATATGTTACTTGACCTTTTTCCCTTACTGCTTTTAAAATTCTTTCTTTGTTTAGTGGATTTAGTGTTTTGATTATTATGTGACTGGAGGAATTTCTTTTCTGGTCCAGTCTATTTGGAGTTCTGTAGGCTTCTTGTATGTTCATGGGCATCTCTTTCTTTAGGTTAGGGAAGTTTTCTTCTATAATTTTGTTGAAGATATTTACTGGTCCTTTAAGTTGGGAGTCTTCACTCTCTTCTATACCTATTATCCTTAGGTTAGGTCTTCTCATTGTGTCCTGGATTTCCTGGATGTTTTGGGTTAGGATCTTTTTGCTTTTTGCATTTTCTTTGACTGTAGTGTCAATGTTTTCTATGGTGTCTTCTGCCCCTGAGATTCTCTCTTCTCTCTCTTGTATTCTGTTGATGATGCTTGCATCTATGACTCCTGATTTCTTTCCTAGGTTTTCTATCCCCATGGTTGTCTCCCTTTGTGATTTCTTTATTGTTTCTATTTCCATTCTTAGACCCTGGATGGTTTTGCTCATTTTCTTCACCTATTTGATTGTGTTTTCCTGTAGTTCTTTAAGGGATTTTTGTGTTACCTCTTTAAGGGTTTCTAGCTGTTTACCTGTGTTCTCCTGTATTTCTTTAAGGGAGTTATTTATGTCCTTCTTAAAGTCCTATATCATCATCATGAGAAGTGATTTTAGATCTGAATCTTGCGTTTCCAGTGTCATGGTGTGTCCAGGACTTGCAATGGTGGGAGTATTGGGTTCTGATGATGCCAAGTGACCTTGGTTTCTATTGCAATGTTCTTATGCTTGCCTCCTACCATCTGGATATCTCTAGTGCTACCTGCCCTGGCTAAATCTGACTGGGGCTTATCCTTCCTGTGATCCTGGTTGTGTCAGAACTCCTCAGAGTCAAGCTGTCTCTGTGATCCTGTGATTCTGGGATCCTGGGATCCTGGGCTTGTTAGAGTGCCTGGGAGTATAGCTTCTTCTGGGAATTATGGGAGTTTGCACCCAAGGTCTGCTCAGGGCACCAGCCTAGACACACCAGAAGGAACCAGTGCCACTGATGTGGTGGAGCTCCTGTGTGCCTGAGCCCTGCTGGTCCCAGTTATGCCCGGTGTTGTGACAGATGTGTCCTCCTCACCTCCTCACCAGGATCCTTAGAATCCTGGGTGTGTTAGGATCCTATAAACCAAGCTCTGCCTTCAGCAGTTCTGGGGAGGGGGTGTGGTATGTGTGGAGGTTAGAGCTTTGGAAGTTGGTTCTTAATGTCTACCTTGTTTAAGGTGGTGGTGGTGGGTTGTCTCTCTTTTGTTTCTCCCGTGCCACATACTCTACGAGACTAGCTGGCCACTGGATGGCTCTCCAGTCTCTACCTCCCATCTGGCTGTAGAAGAACTAGGATTATAGATGTGCACAGCAAGCACTTTTACCCACTGAGCCATGACCCAAGCCCAGCACTTGTTTCTTAATAATCTACGATTTTATGGCAAAGCACACTTGGGCCAGCAAGATGGTTCAGTGGATAGGAGCATCAACAGGTGGGCCTGACAACCTTAGTTTAATGCCCAACCCCAAAAGGTGACAAGAGAGAATGAATTCCCAAGAGTTGTCCTCTGACCTCCATATGTATTATATACACACATACATACATACACATACATACACACATACATACATACACATATATATACAAATACACAGAGACACACTTATATACATACTTATACATACAGATATACACACGAGCACATACACACATATACAGGCATACACACATACATATGTCTTACACACAGACACATATACATATACTTACACACACAGATATATACACATGCACACTGTACATATATGCACATACATACAAACATACATACTCATACACATACACATGAACACACACACACACACACATGCTAACTAAATTTTTAAAAAGCATGCTAAGTTCAATGTCTTAAAATTAGCCACACACACACATTAGCTCTCATGGCTTCCTAAGCGGCTGAGCAGTTGTACAGGTCTCACTGGGGGCAGGGCGTGTCTCTCATGGCACTGTCTGCCTACAGTGGTTGCAGGTATCTAGAAGCTTGGCCCAGCCTTAAGTTTGGCATGCAGGCCAAGATTCCGGAAGGTTAGGCTGTGCCTGGATTGAAGGTTTCTGGGACTCCCTCTCTCCACAGAATCTTAAGGACCCTCCCCTCATTCGGCCTTCCCAGTCTCTTCTCTACGTGGATTTTTCCAGGAGAGGAGTTAGACCCCCATGCTTCAACGGTGTCACTGGGACAGCTCTCTTGGACACCTTTTGTTGGGTAAGGGGAGTCCGAAGCCCAGACTGATAGAGAGCTGGGAAAAGAGTCGGGAGTGGACCAGTTGGCGTCTCTTTTATTCTCTCACCTTTTCTCTCCTTTTGGTTTTCTGAAACAGGGTCTTGTATAGCCCAGGCTGACTTCAGACTTGCTCTATAGCCAGGGCTGGCCTTGAACCCGGATCTCCCAGGTATTGGGATTATAGATGTGTACCACCACACTCGGGCTCCATTGTTTTGAAGCTGGTGCTTGCTGTGTAAGGCAAGCTGCCTCCAAGCTTCCCAAGGACTTGGGTAATGGGTATGTGACCCTATGCACAGCCTCCACGTGTCTTCTTAGAGTGCACTTAAACTGAACGCTACTTCCCACGGACTCTCCAACAGAGCAGCCACAGTGTTTTGTAGCAGGGTTTCATGTAGCCCAGACTTGCTTCAAACTCAGAGGCATCCTCCTGCCTTCATGTGTTGTGTGATATCTGGCATTACAGGAATTAGCCCTACATCTAGATCTGAGGTTTACACAAATCTTATCATTTAGCTCTAGGTTTTATTTTTGACCCAGAGCCTTATTTTTCCATTTGTGGAGACTGAAAATGAGAAACAGATTTATTTTCAAACCCCACAAGTCCTTGGATGTGCTATAATTTCTATAAATTTTATTTGAAAGCCAGCTTTCTTTTCAATGAATTGTTCCCCATCCTATCACGTGCAACTCGATAATCCAAGGGACATTTCCAAAGTGCATCTTAAAGTCTCTTTATCCTAGCTGGGTAAGGTGCACACTCCTAATACCAAGTACTCAGGAGGCTGAGTTAGCCAGGTCAAGGGTTCAAGGCCAACAAAACCTGTCAAAACAAAATCTCCTTCGCCCAAACTATTAACTCCTAGGTTAGATTTTTTATGACCCAAGTCGCTTCAAATGACAATTCTGTTAAACTTTCTTCTATTATCTAAAAATCATCCCCATTTGCCCTCCCCCACGGCTTCCAACGACATTTCCCTCACTTCCCTTTAACGCCTTGCCAGTAGGCTCCTAGAAGATCATCAGCTTTCCAATGATAACAATAGACCTTCAAAGCCCTGAGAACCACTGCCCACATCCCAGCCCTAAAGCCATAATTAGGTTTTGTTATGGCAGCAGGTCTGCCTCCAGGTATCAGAGAGTCTGTGCCAGCTTGTCTATTGTGCCCTCCACACCATCCCCAAACAGGGGCTTAGAACAATGACAACCATGTCTTTTGTGTATGGATTTGGGTGACTGGGATGGCCTAGTGGCTCTCACTCAGGGTCTTGAGTGTACAGTCAGGGGGCAAGATAGGCTGCTGGGGTTCTTCATTCACACATAGGGGGCTCCACCAAGGATGGGTGGCTCAGGCTGGGTGGCCATGGCTGTTCAGATGTCTAAGATTCTAGGTAGCTGGCTTTCTCTTGTGGCAATTGAAGAATCCCAGTGTGATTGTCCTAACAGAAGCCACCGGAAGGTACATGAGCTTTTCTGTGAGATCAGAAGTCACTATGTCACTTGCTAGATTCAGAAAACTTCTGGTGTACCCAAATCCCCATCCAAGTTGAAAAGAAGAGAATAGGCATGGTTTGTTTCCTTTTAAAAAAAAATTATATGTGTTGTGTGTTTATGTGTGGAGGCAGGTGCACCACTTTTATGTGTATGCCCAATCCCTGAATAAGGCACCGGAGCCCCTGGAGCTGGAGTTATAGACAGTGGTGAACCAAGCAACATGGGTGCTGAGAATCAAACTCGGGTCTTCTTCTAGACCACTCTCCAGGCCCAAGTCTAAGTTCTCGATGGTAGGAAAGCCCGAGAATAATATGTGTATTTTAAAGCCCATAAGAAGCCAGGCATTGCTTTCTGCCATCTTTCCTCACCGTCACCATGGTGCAAATGAATGTTCTGGCAGATGCTCTTAAGAGCATCAACAACGCTGAGAAGAGAGGCAAACGCCAAGTCCTCATCAGGCCGTGTTCTAAAGTCATTGTTCGGTTCTTAACTGTGATGATGAAGCACGGCTACATTGGTGAATTCGAGATCATTGATGATCACAGAGCTGGGAAGATCGTTGTGAACCTCACAGGAAGGTTGAACAAGTGTGGAGTTATAAGCCCTAGATTTGACGTTCAGCTCAAAGACCTAGAGAAATGGCAGAATAACCTGCTCCCGTCACGGCAGTTTGGTTTCATTGTGCTGACAACCTCGGCTGGCATCATGGACCATGAAGAGGCAAGACGGAAACATACAGGAGGGAAAATCCTGGGATTCTTTTTTTAAATGTAAAGCATAAATAAAAAGCCTTCATGGACTATGAAAAAAAAAAAAAAAAAAAAGAAGCCAGGCATTATGGTGCACACCTCTAGTCTCAGCACTTTCTGAGTTCAAGGCCAGCATAATCTACACACTGAGTTCCAGGCCAGCCAAAGCTTCATGGCGAGACCCTGTCTTTAAAATTAATCTAAATAAACAAATAAACAAAATCTGTTAATATGTCCATATTAACATAAATCAATTGGTTAATATGTCCAGGCTATGGCGCTAGAAAGGGACAAAGTTGAGATCTGAACCCAAATGGACCTTGCCACAGGCTTATATCTTTAGATAGCTTCTTAGTTCACTTTGTACACGAAAGGAATGCACTGCAAAGAGTCATATCCGAGTCCCACACTGCCTTCTGCCGTTATAGATGCAGGTACCCTACATGGTGTCCCCTGAAATGAGACAGTTACCTGCTCATGGCTCACACCAGGGACTGTCTTCCTCTGGTGGCTGTGGTTGCCTGACTGTAAGAAGGGGTGAGGCCTGCCCTCACAGCACTCTGCCTCCTGGTCTTTCTCCTTGTGGTGGGCAGTCCTTTGGGGGTGATTTCTGTGTCACAGGCACCACCTTGTCAGCTCATCCCCAGGACCTTGACTCTATTCCCTCAATTCATTTTGTTCCAATGGGAGAGGGAAGAGTGCCTGTCAGACTGAGGGTACAGCTTCATGCTGGAATGTATATGGAGCATGTATTTGGTCATGGACTCCACCCCAGCACTGACATGGGAATGGGTCAGGAGCAGGCTTCCTCTGAAGCCACCTACCATGCATCCTGCATATCAGATATCCACACCACAATTCATAACTGTAGCAAAATTACAGTTATAAAGTAGCAATGGAATAGTTTTATGCTTGGGGGTGGGGAAGGTCACCACAACATGAGGAACTGTGTTAGAGAGCCACAGCTTTAGGAAGGTTAAGAACCGCTCACTGCTCTAAAGCCTGTGAGTTGGTCATCAGAAGGTTCGGAGCACTTGGAAGGCTGAGGCAGGAGGATCAAAGCCGACCTCTACAGAAGATTCTGTTTCAAAAAACCTAAACCAATATTTCAAATTATGAATGATACTTTGAGACAAAAAACAAAGCATCCACAAAACCAATGGCTTGCAGGCCAAGCCACCGTGAATGATTTTATGTAGCCGATGCCCTCCCTGCACAGAGGGGCCTGACCACAGACGGGACTGGAGCAAGGCCTGAAACCCAGGCTCATGTCCCACCTACAAGCATTTGTGTCCTGATGAGAGGCTATGTCTGCCACAGGGAAGCACTGCCTTTCTAATTTGCCCACCCAGAAAGGGGGCTGCTTTCTCTAACTCGGTGAAGATACTGAATCCTGAGCCGCAGCAGGGGAGGACTTCGAAGTAACAAAATAATGTATTAACCCGCTTCATAGCTCAAGCTTCATAGCACAAACCCGACAAACCATAACAACATATTTATTAAACTTCCAGGGGGAAAAAACTGAGCAACTGAGCCTCTGCAAAGGCAGAAGCCATGGCAGGTCTCAGGAGCTAAATATCTTTCACTAGAACAATTCCCCAAAACACAAACATGCCAGCATTTCCCAGGTTCCACTATCTTGATATGCAGACTCCTGGGGTGGGGGCAATGCCACAGCACAGAGCAAAGACCAGCAAGCCTGGCACGTGCACTGAACGAGAGACACTGCCTGAAGCACGGCAGATAAAGCCTACACGTGAGGTTGTTCTCTCCTTCACATATGTGATGTCATATGTAGACAGACAGACAGACAGACAGACAGACACACACACACTCATGGGTGCATGCATGCACGGGCACACACATACATGAACACACATGTGTGAGAGCACACACACAGACACACACATGCACTTGCACACACAATACTGCAAGGAAATGCTGGTTTGTTTGTTTGTTTGTTTGTTTGTTTCAGTTCATCACTAATCACCTCACAGTCTCCTCACTGTTCTTCAGAGGTGAGGGACTGCTCTTGTCTTCAGTGACAGTCCTTTAAGGAGAAGAATATAAATTTGAGTCTCTGAGTACTAACAACACTGTCACACAAGAGTGAGTGGCAAATGTCTCCTGTAGCTGCATCCGGAGAGAGGGACACAATGGCTGGACACCCAGGGATCTCCTTTGTGAATGGTCACATCAGGCTGGCCCTGGACTCCGTGGGAAAACCATCTATGACCTGTTGGCCTTCCTGGAGACACAAATCCTAAACAAGTCGTGGATTGCTGAGGCCGGCACTCGGAGCACTGCACAGCTACCAGTGGAACCTTTACTCTGGGGACCACCCTGATACCCGTGGGGAGTTCTTTCAGAGGCCTGTCCTGGAATTCTCATACTATTCAACCCTGGCCTTCACCTCCTCCAGGGAGCCCTCTCTGACTACCTCCTGCTGATCTCTCCCTCCCGGGAACTACATCTCATTAAATTATATCTATTCTCTTCCTCTTCTCCCTCTTCCTCTTCTTTTTCCTTCTTCCTTCTTTTTCTTTGTTTTGTTTTGTTTTGTTTTGTTTGTTTTGTTTTTGAGACAAGGTTTTACTAGGGATGGCCTGGAACTCATTACATAGATCTGGCTGGTCTTGAACTTACAGAGATCCTGCCTGCTTATGCCTCCAGAGTACCGGAACCAATTGCATGCTGGGCTAATTATACCTCGTTATATCTAATTCTAGTCTCTATTATTCTCCCTAAATCATATTGAAACCACAGTTAGGGAAAAACTACCCCTAGGGTGTTTTTGGTTGGTTGGTTGGTTTTTTGTTTTTTTTGTTTGTTTGTTTGTTTGTTTGTTTCAAGACAGGGTTTCTCTGTGTAGTCCTGGCTGTCCTGGAATTCACTCTGTAGATCAGGCTGACCTCAAACTCAGAAATGTGCCTGCCTCTGCCTCCCAAGTGCTGGGACTAAAGGCATGTACCACCACCACCCAGCTAGGGTTTTTTTTAATTACAGTTATTTATTCTGTGTGTAGGGTGTGTGTGTGTGTGTGTGTGTGTGTGTGTGTGTGTGTGTGTGTGTAGAGAGCAACTTTCAGGAGCTAGCTCTTCCCTTCTACCCTGAGGATCCCAGGGGTCCAACTCTGTTTGTCAGGTTTGACAGCAGTCACCTTTACCCACTGAGCCATCTACCAGCCCAACATGGCGCAGTGCCTATCAACACCTAATGTGGCAGACTCTTAGAAGTCTAGAGAAGAGGGGTCTGGAGATGAATCAGAAGTTAGGCAGGTTGCTGGGTTTTTTTTCAGAGTTAGGTTCCCAGCACCAACACTGGGCAGCTTGTAACTGTCTCTAACTCCAGCTCCTAGCTTGCTATACTTCCTCAAGTAAAGGATGTGGTACACACAGAAGTGTTCCATAAAGTGGGGAAGGGGCAGTCACACCTCCATCCTGGGTGACTTCGTAAAGACAGCTCCTTTCTAGCCATCTCTTTGGGTAGCCTTTCTCTTTTATCTACTTTAGAAATGGAATGAAGTCTGGAGGTGGTAGCACACACATTTAACCTCAGCACTCTGGAAGCAGAAGTAGATGGATCTCTGAGCCAGTCTCATGCACAGAATGAATTCTAGGCCAGTCAGGTGTGTCTGGAAAAGTGATTGAGAAACCTCTGCTGGGAAAACAACAACAGGAGGAATGGGATGATCGGGGTAAAATAAAACAGGATGGCGCATAATTAACCAAAAGCACATCCAAAAGGGTAGTTATTCTGGCTGGTTGTGTGTGTCAACTTAACACAAGCTAGCATCATCAGAGAGGAGAGAAAAATGCCTCCACAAGATTGAGCTGCAGAGCATTTTCATCTTTTTTTTCTTTTTTTCTTTTTGGTTTTTCGAGACAGGGTTTCTCTATGTAGCCCTGACTGTCCTGGAACTCATTCTGTAGACCAGGCTGGCCTCGAACTCAGAAATCCACCTGCCTCTGCCTCCCAAGTGCTAGGACTAAAGGCGTGCGCCACCACGAGCATTTAGGCAAGCATTTTCTTAATTAGTGATCAATGACAGAGGGCTCTGCCCATTGTGGGTAGTACCATCCCTGGGCTGGTGCCATCCCTGGGCTGGTGGTCCTGGATAAGGCAGACAAAGCAAGCCATGTTGAGCAAGCCAGTAAGCAGCATCCCTCCATAGCTCTGCATCAGCTCTGACTCCTGGTCTCTGGGCATGCCTGTGAAGACTCGGTTTGCTGAGGTGGGAAGGCCCACCCTAAAATGGGGGACACTATTCACTATGCTTAGATCTTGGACAGCACAGAAAGAGGAAAGCTAAACTGGGTTAGTTGTGGCACACTCCTTTAATCCCAACACTTGGGAGGCAAAGGCAAAGGCAGAGGCAGGAGGATCTCTGAGTTCGAGGCCAGCCTGGTTCCAGGACAGTCAAAGCTACACAGAGAAACCCTGTCTCAAAAAAAAAGAAAGAAAGAAAGACAGGAAAAGGAAAGGAAAGAGCTGGCTAACATGAGCATTTGTTACTCTGCTTCCAGAGTGTGGGTGCCTAGTGGCCAGTCATCTCATGCTCCTGCCTCCAGGAGCTCCCCACAATAAACTGTACCTTGGAGCAAACCTCTCTTCCTCAAGCTGCTCTGTCAGGGTGTTTTATCAGCAGTAGGAAGTCACTCAGCCAGCATCCAAGAACGTGATCTAAAACCTGTCTGTGTGGTCGTTTAACTTAGGGGTGGGGGTCCTGGGTGGTAAATGAATGAGGGGGCATTCCTTTAAATAAATGAATAAATCAATAAGACAAGTAAGGGTGTTTGTGGAGAACAGCACAGAGTGCCATTGAGGTCTGACCCTGAGGGCCAAACAAAACAGGAAGCTGAGGCTAAAATCCTTCTTGGAAGGCCAGGGGCACGGCTCAGGGAAGGGGGCTTACCTAGCATGAGCAAAGTCCTGGGTTTAGTTCCCAGCAACACACACACACACACACACACACACACAGAGAGAGAGAGAGAGAGAGAGAGAGAGAGAGAGAGAGAGAGAGAGAGAGAGAGAGAGAGACACAACAGCAACAGCAATGACAACCTCACTTGGAAGTGTCACTAGCCAGCCAGCTTTGAACAGTGATCTTGACTGTGAGGGTGAGGGAAGGAGCAGGATACAGGCAGGATTTGTCTGTAGCTGGTGAAAAGTTAGAAACTATCACTGAGGAGTTGGGGGGAGGGGCTGGGGAGGTTAGAATCCATCACTGAAGGGAGGGGCTGTATGGACTTTGATTCATTCTTTTTTGCACATTTTAAATATATCACAATACTTAAAGAAAACTCTAAGGGTGTCAAGCCAGATCCTGCCAGCTGAGCTGGGAGATGGCTCAGTGGGTACAAGGCTCCCGGAACAGGCATGGTGACTGGAGCTGGAATCCCCAGTGCCTGCCCCATGTGCTTGTAGCCCCAGTATTGGGAGACAGACAGAGACAGGAAGATCCCCAGAGCACACTTACTGGCTGCCCAGCCTGACCCAAATGGCAAGCTTCACATCAGTGAAAGACCCCATCTCAGGGGAATAAGACAAAGAGTGATACAGGAAGATGCCTGATATCCTCTGGCTTTCATATGGGTGTGTGCACTTGCACATACATGTGCACATATACATACAACACACACACAGTCCTTGGAGCTCAGGCATTAAAATCACCTGCTCTCCTAAAGAAAAAAACCTACAGTGAGATTCCATGCCACAGCACAGCTGACCTCAAAACCAATGACAAGGGCAGTACTGACAAGGACTCAGAGTAACTGGAACGCAGATACATTTCCCATGGGCTATGAGATGTACAGAGTGTAGATACTTGAGAAAGGAAGCCAGCTGCTTTCTTACAACTGAATGCCTTCCCCATGACCCAGCAACTCCACATCTAGATATTTACCCAAAAGACTCACATAAAAATATGTATACAAAATGATCCCAGTGGCTAGCCACAACTTAAATGCTGTGTCCATTAACCTGCAGGCAAACTGTTTAATAAAGGAAACCAACTCTGCATATACACTGTACAGATTTCTAGGAGAACTCGGAGATGAAGCAGCACATGCTGCAGGACTCCATGGGTCTTCAACCCAAAGTCGCATGAAATTTAAGGGATACGTCACCAACAGCAGAGCCTGGAAGGGTGGGGATAGTAGGAAGATTCAGTTCTGGACTAATGATTGTTCTGTCAATGTGCTGCGGATGACACAGGACATATGTGTGACAAAAGGCACACTGAGGAGCTGTTACATAAAGGGCCTTCGAGTAGGGTCATCAGTCTTCTGTGGAGGCTAAGCCTGAAGGGCTGAGGCTAGTCTTCCAGGATCCACATGATAGAAAGTGAAAAGAGACTCCCAGTGGTCCACAGACCTCCATTCACACGTGCCCTGTGGTAAAAGCACGGAGGACATGCGTGTCACACACACACACACACACAAGATTAATAAATTTCAATGCTTTCCAAGCAACTTTAATTTATACATTTTGTTTCACTATTCCATGCTAGGTTTTTAAAAAAATTATATCTGTGGTGCCTAAAGGACACTCCACACCGACTAAGTCAGGGACTCCTCTGGGTGAACCCCAGGAATCTGCACGCTGAACAGGTTTCCAGCTTTAGAGCCCTAAGATCCAGGTCCCCAGGGGTGACACCCACTCGCCCCTCCCCCACTTCGGCCCGTGACACTTCCAACAGGGCAGGCTTGGCGTCCCCCTCCCTCCAAGCTCCTAACCCCTCTGCCTAGTCGCCCCTAGCAACCAAGAAAGGACTTGCAAATCCTCAAAGTGCAGCCGCCCGGGGAGGGGCAGCGCGGTGTCAGCGAGACAAGGACCCGGCCAAAACGCAGGGTAATTGCGGGACTGCTAATGCGCGGTCCTTTGTGCGTCGGCGCGGAGCCGGCGGCCGCGCTCCCAAGCCCTGGCTTTTCAGGGCGTGCAGGGGGCCGGAGGGCCGGGCTCCCGCGCTCCGGGACGCATAATTAATTGGCCTTCACAGAGTCGGGGACAAAGGCGCCCATTCACCCCGCTGCTCCTCCCTCCCTGGTATATTGTTATTGCGGAAAAACTGCAACCAGCTGGGCCACAGGACAACCTCAGCGCCATGGGAGAACCGCAGCAAGGAGACCCGAGTTCTCTCTCCTCCAGAGCTCCCCAGAGGGATCAGGGTGAGCAGGACGAAGGGTCCCTCTGCGGGCTACAGGACCCTGAAAGCCTCGAGGTTTCTGTCGGGCCCCCAATAAAATGGAGCTGTGGGAATAGGAACAGCACATGCTTACACTGGCTCCTAGGAGAGCTTAGATGGACTTGCTTGCCCAGGCTAGAACCCTACCCACAGGTCCTCCACAGGACCAAGAAGAGTGTCTGTAGTAAAAAGTCGGGGCCCCTGAAGAGTGTTGGGGGAAATGTGCCTGGGCCCACTGTGCCCTTATCAAATCTATGAGATAGTGCTTGCTTTTAAACCTGGAGACCTCCGCTCAATCCCTGTAACCCTTATTAAACATGGAAGCAGAGACCGCCACACATACGCACCTCCCCTCAGGCACTTCCCCACCCCACAGTAATGATAAACAAAGTTATTTTTAAAGTAGGCTGGACATCTACCTGCCTTTGCCTGGTCTTCAAGCCCTCTGAAGCGTTCTGAGAGCAGCTGCAGAAATGGCTCAGTGCCCTGCCCTAGTTCACAGGTGAGAAGACAGTCTACAGAGGTGACCTGGCTAGCACCCGATCACAGAGCAGGGCTGGCCTGGACCCTGGCTTTCCTGGTTGTGTACAAAGCAGAGAAGAAGAGTGAAGAAGCTGCTAGAGGAAGCGTCTCTGGCCTTCCCTGACTTCAAAGCCCTGGACCAAGTCTCTTATTACAGCCCCGACCTCTGCTTGTACTGTAAAAACTTTGGCATGTTCTGTTCATGGAACCACTGGGGGTTCCCTGACCAGCTCCATCAGAGGTGCCTTTGAGACCAGGCCCATACGCTTCATGGCTGTGCCAAGGCCACTGCCCATCAAACCTGGTCATGGCAACAGACTCTCACCATTCAGAGGCCCTGGCCTGAGGCCTCCATTCCTCTTCAAAGTCCAGTGTTCCCCCAGGCCCAGCAGAGGCCCAGGGTCCAGGCTCGAAGGGCTGGGCTTCACCTTTCCCACTGAACCCAAGGCATTAGGCACTAGGCCATCCCTCCTCCTCAAAGCAGCAACAGCTGTGATGAGCCACCATGGCTTTCCAAAACCTCAGTGTTCTGAACAGCTCTCAGAACAAGCAGGGGGTTTCCAAAACCCTGCCTGCCCTGACCAGCCCAGCCCAACCCGGCCCATCTCCTTGAGACGTTCTGTCCCTCAGCCGTGCTCTGGAAAATGTTTCTTTTGCCTAAGAATTGGTGTCCAGCCAAGGCAATTCTGTAGCCAACATCCCATGCTAGACACTGGAAAGCCAATATCATATGACAGTCATATCTGGGGGTGGGAAAATGCACAGAAAATTCTAGAACGAAGTGGAGGGAAAGAAAATAAAACAGTTCAGCCAAAGCCCAGCCAGGCCTCTGAGAGCACAGGCCAGCTGTCCAGCCGAAGGCAAACTCTAGTAGGGCTCCTGAGGTCAACACAGTTCCGACAAGACTTGGGGCTTAGGCCCCAGTGGCCGGGACACCAGCACAGCATCATACTGAAGGACAGCCTAGCTGACTCCCGCAAAGTAAGCCGTATTTACCACCTAGAATGGCCCACCAGTGTCTGGGATTAGGCTTAACCGAAAGGAAAGCAGACTGTATTAAAGAGCACCCTTGAAAATATCCTCTGAAGTAATTAAAGAGCAAAGGCCAAGATGTCTAACTTTTCCTCAGATGTTTTCAGAAGCACAAGTAATGGATGAGTCTGGGGAGAGGCGCTCCAGTGATCCCTTGTGCTGGCCTTGGAGGCTTCTGAAGCGCCCTGGGCACACATGTGCACCACAGGGCCAGCATTCCCACACTCAGGCACTGTGCCCACTCTCCTGTTGCCTGGAGCCCCATCCCTTAACACGTTCCAGCCCAGAAGCACCTGCCACTGCTTCCATCAAAGCACTTTGTGAGCCCCAAACTGGGGTTTGACAATCCTTAAGCCATTACTGGCCTCTGAATCTCAGCTCAGCTAACATCATGCTTTGGGAACACTGAACGTTCCCTAAACCTGGAATCCAGTCATTTGCCGTGGATTCCTGTGCTGAGGAAGGGAGGGGTAAGGACAGTGAAACAGTCAATTCGGAGACTAAGTTGAGGAAAAACAAGAGAAAACAAACAAATGAACAAACACCGGGTGTGGTGGTGATAATCCCAGGACTCAGGATGTGAAGGCAGAAGGGTCAAAAACTAAGGGTAAGCCTTAGCTACATAGCAAGTTACAGGGCCAGCCTGAGCTACAAGAGAACTTTACTCAAAGAATAATAATAAAAGATGACAAAAGGAAAGCTAATGGATTCATGTAGATTTTACATACTACATGTCAGCATTATGTTAGTATTACATGAGTACCCTATATCAGCACTACATATCAGTACTACATGTCAATGCTACATGTCAGCACTACATGTCAGTACTACATGTCAATACTACATGTCAGCACTACATGAGTACCACACAATCAGGGTTTCTTCTTTAGCCAAGGATAGTTAGTGAACGTGCTCAGGCCTACGTATAGAGCCCCCAGTCTGAATCTTGCCATGTGTCTTCAACAGGTCTGGAACTCTCAAGCACACACTTGATAGCCCTTTTGTCTGAGTATCTCAAGTTGATGACTATTGTCCCTCAATGAGATGAATAAGGCAGGAGGCTTGCTTGCTAGGCCTTCACCTGGCTGTGCTCCCAGCCTGGGAGAGACACTGCCTCACCGGTGAACCCTCAGGAGACTCTAACCCCATGAGGAAAGGAACTGTGCTGTTTGCCTGTGGCTAACACACAGCTGGCAAGGAGTCCTGAGTTGGGTTGAGGTAAGCAGCTGTCCTCACCAGGGCATACTGAGCGTGCTCTTAGACCTTGGATGGTCAGTGGCAGAGTGAGCACCCAGAAGCCTTTCTTAGCTCCCATCCTCAGAGCAGGCCCTTCTCATTATGGCTTGGAGAAAGGTCCCGTCTGGTTTGTGTGTTGGGATGGGGTCCTCTCCTGGTCCTGGCATGGGAATCCTCCGGAAGAGCACCCTGCTCAAGCAGGGCACACTGCTGCTGGGGGCAAGCCCTTCTTTGAGAGTGTTCTTAGTTAAAGTCATGGCTGCCTCATCCCTGCCCAGCACTCCCAGTCTCCAGTGCTTGAGCAGTGAGCCACCCCAGTTTGGATATTTCATTATGGTGACCTGAGAGGACTAAGAAGCAGAGGCGTCTGGCCACACTTCGGAGAAGACACCCAAAGCTGCTCCCTTCTCAGGCTTTGTGCTGTCCCCCGTCCTGTGAGGGGCAGCCATCACCTGGTCCAGCACACTCAACCTTGGCTTCCAATATAAAAAGGCCAGATGTTCTGGCAGAGTTCCTTCTCCTCCCCTCCCCCTTCCTTCTCTTCCTACCTCCTCTTCATTCTGCCCCCACCCCTAACTCTAAGCACTTCCCAAGTGACAACATGTGAACCCAAATCAAGCCTTTGTCCTCAGGCCCCTGCTGTAGCCTTTCTGGATTACTGCTTGCCTTCTTCCCCAGCTCCTCCAGCAGCCGCCTACCTTGCCTTCACCTTTAACCCCACCATTCCTATTTGTGAACAGCTTTCTAAATACAGCCAAACTTCCCCTCTCTGTCCATAGGGCCTACAGAGCAGGCCAGTGCCTCCGCAAATGTTCTTTTACAAAGTCTGGCTGAAACCCACACCCTCTGACTCTCGCCACAGTTTCCCCACACAGGCTCTGGAAGAAACCATATGCCCTCCAAAAGCAGTCGCTACCTTCTGCCCATCTCATCCAGAGAAGGGTGGAGTCTACAGACAATTCACAGAGGGTCCAGGATGACTGGGCTGTAGAGGAAAGCGGACCAGCAGTTGAAATGGCTTCCGCCTGCCCCTGCCTCCCTGCCCCCACCCCTGCTGCAGTATGCTTTGAGGTAGTTGCCAGTTCCTTCTAAAACCCTCTTGTTTCTGGAATGAAGGGTTAGTTAGTAGATTTTCCTGCCCCTGCCCTTTCTTGGCCATTTCCCCCCAGGGTGCTCTTGTCCAGTGCCTGGAGACACTGGTCCAGTTTGGCCAGGGACACTCCAGTACCAGAGGGTAGTCACCATTCCAGGCTATAGCCAGTGTTCTTTCTGTGGCACTCTCCCCTCTGTAGAGTAGTTCTCTCAGTCATGGTCATAGGTCGCCTGGGGAGACGTTACAGCAGCCCCAGCCTGTCCTCAGAACACTTCATAGCAAAGAAGTCAGTCTGTCTGGGAAGCAACAAGGCCGCCCTGACAGCGGGTCAGGAGTGAAGGCAGAACGATACAGAACGATGCAGAACGGCTCCCAGAGGCAATGACAGTGCTGCAAGCCAAAGGTAACACTAGCACACTACTGCCTTCTCTGCTGAGCGAGGTGTCAGCTATGGACAGAGCCCTAGCGTGTAGTGAATGTCGCCAGTGGTGAGGTGGGCCACCTAGTCATGGAGGCCCAGAAGCCCCACTCCAAGAATGTGGTACAGGCCAGCATTCAGGCTGTGCTCAGCAGGGGGACCTTGTAGAGATTGAGAAAGGTTAAGTAGAGAAGGGAAACCCAACGGGGCAGAGGCCGTGGGGGAGAGGGAGCACAGCATGTGAACGTCAGAACCCCTCCCATCCTCTCTCATGCCCCCACTCAGCTAGCGGGCCACAGGGCACAGAATACAACACCCCACCAGGTTCTAGGACATGTTCCACCTCCAAGCCTGAGAGCCAAAAGCCCCCATATACATGCACACAGAGATGCTGCCAGATACCCCCACCTCAGTACACAAGAGAACATGGTCTCTTGCAGATATTGAAGCACAATAATTTGGCCATTCCTAGGCCAAAGGGAATGTTAAATCGGATTCCAGAGACACAGGGCATCACGTCAGGGGACTCAGATGCTGCGGTGGTTGACTCTCTCTTGTGTCTCTTGCTTGTGTCATCTGCCCTCTTGTCAAGACATCCTGGCAGGAAAGAAAGGCCAAGGACTCTGCTGCTAGGCAGCTCTGCAGCTGTTCCTCACCTGTCCAGTGACTGGAGAGACATGATAAAGGAAGGCTACAGACAGTGCAGGCCCAGAATACACCACTCACCTTAACTCTAAAAGGACTGCCCTTGGCAAACCTAAAGAAGGTTTAACCTCCACAGAAAACATATGGGAAGTGTAGCTCAGGGGGCAGAGCACTTGATTAGCCTACATGAGGCACCCCAGGAAGGAGGGAGGTAGAGGCAGAGAGAGCTGATCAGCAGGTGTGTACAGACAATGTATTTTTAAAGATTTATTTATTTATTTTATGTATATGAGTACACCATTGTTCTCTTCAGACACACCAGAAGAGGGCATCAGAACCCATCACAGATGGTTGTGAGCCACCATGTGGTTGCTGGGAATTGAACTCAGGACCTCTGGAAGAGCAGTCAGTGCTCTTAACCGCTGAGCCATCTCTCCAGTCCCTTGTGCAGACAATTATCAGAGCCAGGAGGCTATGGAGGAAGCTCACCCAAGAGGCCACCATCACCCGAAGTGAGCACAGGGAAGACCGGGGCACCAGGAACGCTGGTTCTCAGTCAGGGAGACAATATCAGACTATGTTTCTGGTGGTCTCCATGGAGCTGCGGCTGCTCACACAGTAAGAGAGACCAGGAAGGCTGTTTAATATGTTACACTGCACAGGAAAGCCCCAAACTAGCTGGCTTTGAGATGTCAGTTGTGCAAAGTGAAGAGACTATAGCCTAGATAAAGGGATAAGCAAACAAATACTGCATCGGGTCAGATAATTAAAAATTAAGGGGCGGGGGGAGGGGGGCTCGCAAGATGGCTTATCAGGTAAAAGTGCTCCCTGCCAAGCCTGATGACATGAGTTCAGTCCTACAGGATAGGAGAGAATTCACCCTCAATAGTTGTCCTCTGACTACACACAGACACAGACACACACACACACACACACACACACACAGACACACACACACCTTTGCATCATATGCCTCTACATACAAAACAAACTTGTTTGGTTTTTTTGAGACAGGGCTTCTCTGTGTAGCCCTGGCTGTCCTGGAATTCACTATGTAGACCAGGCTGGCCTCAAACTCACAGAAATCCTCTTGCCTCTGCCTCTCAAGTGCTGGGATCAAAGGCGTGTGCCACCACATCCAGTGTTTTATTTAAAAAGAGGGAGTCTTGCCTGGGGAGTAGTGAAGGTACATTAGAAACTGAGGCATAACATTAATTAAAATAAATGGAAGACCAGCCATAGCAGCTCTTTCAGAAGGCCATGGTGTATGCCGTTGCTGTCCTTGGATCCATGGCTGCTCGCCTTGAGCCATCTCAAGTTCTGCTCTTTGCTCCACCACCTACCTGGGGCCTCAGGCCAGCCTGAGAGAGCCCTGTCTCACCCAGAGAGGGGGGAAAAGTTTTAGTCTGCAGCTTAGCAACCACCTCTGCAAGGAGATGGAGGGTAGGAGCCGAAAGAGATGTACTCAGAAAGAAGAAGGGTGAGTGCGAGTGCCTGGGGTGACTGGGAGAGGAAGAGAAAGGGGTGCTGCAAGTTTCAGTGTTTCACAATGTAACAAAAATACCAGACAGCCTGGGGGCCACAGGGACAACTTCAAGTTGAGCAACAGCTGTAGTACTGTTTCTAATCCACGGAAAATTCTCTTTTCATTAGACCTCCTGCTCGAGCAAAGCCAGACCCTTCATTTCCACGACAGTGACTGAGGAGACATTTATCCCATAACCACCAGGCCCCTCCTTGTTCTCCCACACACCCAAGCCAATGCTCCGCCCTGACTAAGCTTCTTCTCGGGGTACCAATTACTTTGTTTACTGACCCCCACTCTGGCTTCACTGGACTCCAAAACAATAGCAGGATACCCACGAAAGCACCACTGAGACCATGTATGTATCTGGCCAGTGTCTGGCCACGTCCCTCAAATGTCAGCCTACATGGTCCTCCAAGGGTCTTAAGGGGCACCTCAAGTTTGCCTGTAGTTTCCTGGCAACCCAGAAGAAGACAAAGCTATTGGGCATGAGCCTCACAAGCCTTGGGGCTGCACATCAGGCTCCCCTGCCCCCAACTCGTCAGCAGATCCAGCGTTTTGCTGGAAATCAGGGCCTAAAATGTCTTGTGTTCATGGTCTGAGGAGAGACCATCTGGAGAAGAGCATCCCAAAGTGTACACTGCTGGAGGACTGGATTCCCCGAGCCATAAGGGAGAGGTGGATGAAGATTCTGTGATGACCAAGAACAGCTCAGTTTCCTGATCCTCTCTCTGACTGGCTGGGGATAAGTATCTGGAAGAATGTCTGGAATGTGTGGCCTTTAAGTGACCCCCCTTGAACTGTATTTCTCTCAACTGAGCTTTTGATAAAACTCAAGCAGAAGGAGGTCATTGGAGGGTGTAACCACTGACGATGGTCTGGCATGGGTACCTTGGCATGAGGCAAGGGTAGAGCCATGGGATCCTGGCACCTGCAGAGACATCATTCATGAGCTAGTCACAGACTCCCAGAAAGGCCCAGAGCACTCTGCTCTGGTGAAATGTCTAGAAGTAGAAGCAAGAAGGAGACTCCATGGGAACTGTGGGTCCACAACCACCTCTGAGCTCCCATCTCACTTTGGGTTGTCATGAGGGTAAAAAAAAAAAAAAAAAAACCCTGATTTTACTCTGCCCAGACACTGTGCTGCTGTCTCCAGATAATCTTCACAAGCAAGCTATTAGCCCGATACTGTGCTTATGTTCATTTTGCAGAGAGCGAACCGAGGCCAGAGCAGTTTGGCCAGGTGCAACCCAACTGAGAAGGGCAAAGACTATGTTGCCCACTCAAATCTGTTTGATTCCAAAGATCACATCCTTTTAAGGGTTACCTGAGAGACCCTAACACACAGAAGAAGAGGTGAAGCCTGTTGGGAAAGTGACAAGGTAGTTAATTGTCAGTATGAGACAGAACTCAGAACTCTCAAGAAATAGTGACTGGGACAGGGAGGGCACTGGAAGACACAAAAGTCCCTCTTTCACTTGTCCTTTCTGGTTCCAGGACTCAGAGATTCAGAGAGAGCAGAGCCACATGGTGGGGGCCGCAAGTGCCTGAGCCCTGCCTAGAAGAAGGCTGCCTATCCAGCTACAGCATCCTATACCTTTATGAAGAGCAAAAGCACTATGAGCACCCTAGATTTTGGAGAAATTATGCTATAATTAATAATAATAATAATAATAATAATAACAACAACAACAACAACAACAACAACAACAACAACTATAAATCTGGTTTGAGTAAGAAGTGTCCCCCTAAAAAGACTTGGTCCCCAAAACCATGTTGGGGCTTTCAGGAAGTGGTTGAATCTTGGTGTGCTGAATCTTGGTGTGCTAACCTCATCAGTGGAGTCTCCATTAATGGATTCCTAAATGAGCGACCTGCAGCAGATGGTAGGAACTGTGAAGCTGAGCTTAACTATGAAGACACTGTTGAAGGTGTGTCTTTGCCTCAGCCTCTTCCTCTCTGTCTTTCTCTCATGCCTGGCTGCCACAAGGTAAGAACTTTCCTCCATCATATCTCTGCCTTGTCATAGATTTAAAAGAAAGGGAGCCACCAGCCGTTCCCTGTGGAGCATCCTCCATATGTCGTTCCTTCTGCGAGGAACATCTTAATCTTCCCCTAAACACTCTTCAGATCTGTCACTTCAAGAACTCTTCCTGACCTTCTGGACGTGGAGGCTGGCACTCTTCTACGGCACAGAGTATTACTGCTACATATTGAGAGTATTATGCTTGCTTACATATCGTGCCAAGAGGGTATGTCTCCCTCACAGAATAAGGCCTATATCCATTCTGCTTGCATTATGCCCAGAGTCTTAGTCTATGTCCAACACACAGCAGAACCTACGTGAGAAAGAACACAGGTATCTGAAGACTAGAACTGAACTCTAAGTTGTCGTGGTCCCCAAAAATTGATGTGGAGCTCATAGCACAGACAGTTCTTAGCATAGGAATTTTCAACCATGGTGCGAAACCAATATGCATTTGGCAGAAATCATGCTTCAAGTTTTGAATTGGCTTGTTCTGCCACCCCAGCTGGCCCCGGTGATCGCTTTGAGGATACTCTCCAACAATACTGGTCAACAGCACTGAGCCACCACTACCTGTCAGCTTGTAGATGGGTAGGTGTGTGTGTGTATGTGTCTGTGTGTGTGTGTGTGTCTGTGTGTGTCTGTGTGTGTGTGTGTGTCTGTGTGTGTGTCTGTGTGTATCTGTGTGTGTGTGTCTGTGTGTGTGTCTGTGTGTGTGTCTGTGTGTGTGTGTGTGTGTGTGTGTGTGTGTGTGTGAGAGAGAGAGAGAGAGAGAGAGAGAGAGAGAGAGAGAGAGAGAGAAACAGAGTATTGATTCAGCAATTATGGAGGCTGGCAAATTTGGAAACTTGCAAGGGCTCATATCTGTTGCGTACCATGTAGTAGACTGCTATAGAACCAGGAAGACTGACACCTCAGTCTGACGACTGTCTGATGGGGGACTTCTCCCATCTGGGGTTAACCTTCTGTTCTATTCAATCCTCCACTTACTAGATAAGCCCTACCCACATTTTGCAGAGTAAGCCTGCTTGGAAAGGTTTAAATGTTAATCCTATTAAAAACACCTTTATAGAAATGGCCAAGATATCTGACCGATAACTGGGTACCCAGTGACCCTGTCAGGTTGACATATAAAGCAGAACTGCACAGGAGTCGTATAAGAAAGCAGATGTGATAGAGGCTTAATAAGTATATCAAAGACCAGTGAGCCACAGCTCCAGCATGGGTGTTAGTCACTCGCTCATTCCACACGCATTTATCAACCGTCTATGACAAGAGTCTCGGTTCTTATTGCTGTGTAACAAACCACTCCTAAACCTAATGGCTTAAAATAACATGGCTTTATTTGCTTATGGTTTTGTAGGTCAATAATTTGGGAAGGGCTCAGCTTGGTGTTCCTTCTGTTTCCGATCACTTCAAGTCGTCCGTCACTCATGCACTTGAGTTAGCTTGAAAAACCCACAGAGGCCACAGTGAATGATCTCATGCCTACACTCTGAATCTACACACTTCAGTCTTTTCAGAATGGTGGGTGTCTTCCCTGAGAATGTTCCAGAAGCACAGGTATGAGGAGAGGAGAGGCCTCTCAGAACTATTATTCTCGGCCATAGTTGTCATGTTACTAAAAGCAAATCACATGCTCATGTATCAAAGAGCGTGGTTCGCTGGGGGCCCCCATACAGCTTTCTACCCCAGACACAAAGGACTCTGTCCTTCTCCTGTCCCTCAAGAATTCTGAGCTCTACCAATGTCAGTACCAGTCATGCACCCCATCTGAGTGCTCCAAACATGCTCACACTCTGAAGAGCAGACTGTGATATGACACAGTAATCATAGCTTATCACTTTTTCATGCACATGCCTGGTTTTCCTTCAAAATATTAATTTAACTTAATTTTGAGACAGATTCTTTCTTTTGATTTTCATTTTTTGGGGTTTGTTCTTCCAAACACGGATTCTCTGTATAGAGCTGGCTGTCCTGGAATTGAACTCAAATATGCATCTGCTTCTGCCTCCTGAGAGTGCTGGAATTAAAGGCATACACCACCATACCCAGAGTAATTTAATGTTGTTGTTATTATTGTTGTTTCTAGGTACATATGTGCTGGCTCATGTGTGGTGACTCATGTGTAATGGCTCATATGTGCTGGCTCATGTGTAGTAGTGTACATGTAATAGTTTATATCACATGTAATGAGGTCAGAGGACAACATCAGTTCTCCAGTTCTGCCTGTACACAATTCCAGGGATTGAACTCAGATCATCAGGCAACAAGGACTTCACCTGCTGAGCTGTCTCACTAGGTTTCAGAATAATTCTCTAAAGAAAACTGGTACTACTCGTATGTACTTGTGGAAGAATATCTAGAGATTAAATGTTCTCAGAGCTGCTTTGGAAAACAAGAAGGTGGTGGTGTTGGTGGTGGTGGTGGTGGTGGTGCACGCCTTTAATCCCAGCACTCAGCAGGTGGAGGCAGGTGGAGGCAGGAGGATCTCTGTGAGCTCTAGACCAGCCTGGTCTACAGAGTGAGTTCCCAGACAACCAGGGCTACACAGAGAAACCCTGTGTCAAAAAAACAAAAGAAACAAACAAAAAAAGAGGAAGTTGAATTCTGCTTCCTGGTGAGAGGAGGCAGAAGAGGAAGTTTAGGAGAGGCAAGAGGCACAGATTTCCAGAAACTTCCTCATAGCTTCCCCCTCAGTATCACTCATCTGGTGCTTGTCCTGTCTTCAGGGCAAAACCTAGCTCTGCCTTGCCCTCAGTTTTCTCCTTCCAAGCCACCCTCTCAGAGGCTTTGGCCTGCCCTGGTTAGGTACATGGCAGGCGGGAGACCTTCATTTCTGCTTTCTCTCCTCCATGCCCCAGGTCCCAGCCTCAGGGACTCTGGGCAGGTTGCTGAGATTAGAGGAGTCTGGCTATATTCTCAACACTGCAGGACAAGGAGGTTGAAAGGCCTGGTGTTGCTCAGGGACCAGTACAGGCCAGCTAGTGCTGGGGAAGATAGCGAGACTAAGAGCTTTCAGCACAATCACTAATCCATACCCTCAGGCTACCCTCTGCGTGCCTCCATATTTCATCATGGACAGCGCTGCCCCTCTATCCTTCCCCCTCACCCCCGTCCCCCACTACCCTAAATCTCTAGGCTTCCCTCTCAAGAAGGCCTCTGACCCCAGGATTCATGGCTGCCCCTCCTCACAGGTCTGGGAGAGAATGCAGAGCTCCATGAGTTTGGATAAGGTGTGTGTGAGTGTGTGTGTGTGTGTGTGTGTGTGTGTGTGTGTGTGTTTGTGTGTGTAGGTACTGTTACTAGCCTTTAACTGTGAGTCTGCTCTTCCTGTCTCTGTATAGGAAACATCTACAACAGTAACAGACACAGATCACTTTAGACTTGTCGCAGACCCTTTAAAAAGCTTACCTGTATTGCTGAGAACCGCCACTAGGTAAGTGTTGCTAAATGTACTACTGAGAACCGCCACTAGGTAAGTGTTGCAGACGGGCAGGTGAGATGGGGATAGTTAATGGCAGGTGAGGGTGCTTGCCGCGCAAGCTTGATACCCCGACTTGGAGCCTGTCTTCTTCCTGAAAGCTGGATGTGGTGGCTCAAGTTTGAGATCTCAGCACTCCTCTGATGACATGGGAAGCAGAGATAGAGAAGTTCGTGGGCCCTTGCCCTAGAGAATAAAAAGCAGGAGGAGAAACAAGATGGACGGAGGTGAGAACTGACTCTCACCAGTTATCCTCTGGCCAGCATGCTGACTCACTGGGTACAGGGGCCTGTCACCAAGCCTGATAACCTAAGGTCAATTCCTGGAACCCACATGACAGAAGGAGCCTCTCCAGCTGGCCACTAACTTCTATGGAGTGTCATATGTACACATATGCACACACACTCAGAAACACAACCACACACAAACACACATACACACACATATACACACTAAATTAAAAATAAACTGTAAAGTATTAATCAAGAAGCACTTCAAGGGAAAGGGGCTGAAGAGATGGCTCAGCGGGTAAGAACACCAGCTACTCTTGTAAAAGGACATGAGTTCAATTCCCAGCACCCACATGGCAGCTGCACCAACACATGTAATGCCAATCTCAGGGCATTCCATGCTTTCTAGGTTCTACAGGCACTGCATACATGTAGTATATATACATGCATATTGGTCAAACACCCACACATATACAATTAAAATAAGATGAAAACCTTTTCAAAGAGACACTCCACTGCTCTCAGAGCTGGCTCCCTGGCTGGAGCTGTCTTTTTCTTTTTTTCTTTTTTTTGAAGTGGGGGTGGTGAGACAGGGTTTCTCTGTGTAGCCCTGGCTGTCCTGGAACTCACTCTGTAGACCAGGCTGGCCTCAAACTCAGAAATCTGCCTGCCTCTGCCTCCCAAGTGCTGGGGTTAAAGGCGTGCACCACCACTGCCTGGTTTCTGTGTCTTATTCTTGTTGGTTGCTTTGACAGTCCTGATTTGGTTCTACATGTTTGAGACCTTACTCAGAGAAAGACTCACAGTTCTCCCCAGATCCCATAGGGTCCAGAGAACAGGGAGGTCAAATTCTAGGTTTGAATGGTCAGCATACAAAGCCACACCTCTCTGGAAGTGTCCTCCTCTGCTTGCTTTGCATTTCTGATGTTCTTGAGATGGAGGACTAGTCTTGAAAGCAGAGAACTGCTCTCTTGAAAGAACGTGCGCTCCATTATGACTACAGTATGGCTTGGTATTTGCAAACCAGGCCAGTCTGCTTCCAGAGCCTTCTGGAGCTACCCTGACCACTGCTCAGGTTCATGGGGT
>JADRCD010237878.1:51494-56066 GCA_019843815.1 Montemys delectorum
CTTTGATGCGCTTGTCAAAGCATTCCTGTTCTGACAGCTGTTTCCCAGGAGGGCAGTTACTGCCACAACCACCTCCCACATCTGGCTATGGGAATAGTGCTCCACCCATCAGCAGACAGAAATGCTGAGCACTCAGGAACAGCTGAGGATCTTAGCCCACTGGGACTGAAAGGGGCCACTCCATCCCCATTTATAGATGAGGTCAGGTGCTCTCTGCTCCCAAGGGCTGGCCACACTACCTAAGGACTCTAATTCAGGTCTGGATCCTCCTCTTGGCTCAGGCCCACCTCCACTTGCACAAGCCACATTCAGACCAGAAAAGTGTTTCAGGGCACCCAAAACTATAGAGGACAAAGAAGGGACAGTTAGAGTCGACTCAGACCTTGCTCTGTCCTCTCAAGGAGTGCTCATGCCTCCTGTGGGACCCACTGACCTTGGTCACTATAATGCAAATACCAGATGTGAACTTACTTCAATCAGCATTCATAACCTGGGCAGTATTCTTTGTGCCTTGTAGGACAATGACTGCATCTCTGACATTTATTCTAAGATACCAATAGCATCCAGGCCCCACCCATGCCCCCAAACATTATCAACAGACATTGCCAATGTGCCCCAGGGGCAAGACCACACCCATGTGTGTACAGCTGATCTTAAAATCACTTTAGTCCCAGCACTTGTGGGGCTGAGACAGGAGAACAGTAAGTTTAAGACTAGCCTGGGCTATATAGTGAATGTGAGACCAGCCTGGGCTATGTGAGATCCTGTCTAAAACTAAAGGACACATACGCTCTGTCCCTAGACCTTCCCAGAGTTCCAGGAAAAGAGGCAGCATAAGCATACAGTGGTCTGAGCTTCAAAAGATGGGATCAGATAACATATGCATAAGACAATGAAGTATGTGTGAGAAGTCCTGCAAAAGCCTGGAGCCAGAGAAAGTCACTGAAGCCTGGGGCCGTGTAGGAAGACTTCCTGGAGAAAGGGAGATTTTTTATTTGGCTAGATACAGGCAGCCTGGAAAGACAATAGTGTAGGGGAAGTCTCAAGAGCAGTAAAAGGTGTTCATGGTGGAGATAAGTTTGCTGGCTTTTCCAGAGGCAGTTGGTAAAGCCACTGCTGTGGAGTGAGGCTCTGACAGTGAAGATATGCAGGCAGGGCAGATCACCCTGCCTTCTTCTGCTTCTGGCTTCTGCAGATCTGATGAGGGTCAAGCTCAGGGTAAGCAGAGAGGGTTCCTCATTCCTCAAGCCTGCCCCTGTGTGATATCTGCCATCTGTCCATGTGGGCTTGGGCTGGCAGAGACTTCAAAGACCCGGGAGTCTACTAAACTTTATTCTGGGAACCCCGGCTCCCCAATTCCACCCCCAGTCTGGACTTCACGCTGCCTAGACTTTCTGGGGGCACTTTTGATTTAAAATTGGCTTCCAGAGGGCAAGACCCCGGGTCATAGTGAAAGGATGTGGGGTACAGGCTGCCCATGGGGAGCTTCTGAGAGAGCCTGCCAGCAGGGGGCGCTGTGAACCCAGGCACATGGCCCAGACTTGGGGAGGGAGGTGGCAGCCACATGGTGAGGCCTCCAGACTCCGAGCCTAGCTCCACCCCAGGGAGCTTGCCCGCCTGTGCTCAGCAGGGGGTGCACCTCCTCCCTGCTTCCCAGGCTCGCCCACCCTTCCCCCTCACCTGAGGAAGAAGCTACTGTGCCGACCATTTGGCAAATGATGAGACCAAGGTCAGAGGGTACAAAAGAACAACGGGCGACACAACAGCCTGCACCAGATGCAGGCTGACCGGCATGCCAGTGTGTCAGCCCCATGTGGTTGGGGCAACCTTTGGGCCTTGTTGGCAAGCCTACCCTGTCCCCAGGCTGACACTGCATGCTGCAGAGGCTAGCGTGGACAACCCCACGTCGTGAGAGGAAGTGCTGGCCAGGGGGAAGCTCAAGCCCAAGTCTGGTGGAGCAGAGTGTAACCAGCACAGCAGGCAGGGGACACTGTCCTATGTGAATTCTCTCTCAGCAGCTAGCTCTGACAACAACGAGCCACGAATGTGTCCCCCCTCCCCCCAACACACACACACACACACACACACTGCCTGGGGTGCTGAGGAGGATGCCACAGAGGATGGAGGGGAGAGGACAGGACCTCCTGGAGACCCAAGAACAAGCCCAGCAGGCCAGCTGGCTATCTCTAGTCAGAGACCCTCCCGGAGCGGAGCGGGCAAACCTTGAACAACAAGGCTTGATCCCCAACAGCCTGAACAAAGGTCAACAAACGGTTCACACCAGCCATTTCCACTGGGCACCCGGCTTGCTGGGGCCTATCAGCATCCAGGTCTGACTAGAGAGGAAGGTAGGAGCTGCCAGGGCACCACATACCTGAGGAAAGGACGCCAGATCCGTGGGTTCCACTGGCAGTTCTTGGTAGATCTGAATTAAGCTGTCAGGAAAATGGGCAGTTGGGTCTGGAAGCACACACCAATTTCTCCTTACTCAAGAGGCTGAGGCAGGGGGAATTCTGAGTTCCAGGAGCGCTTGGACAATTTAGTGAGAAGTCTTCTTAAGATAACAATAGAATAAAATACCCTTTAAATGACTAGGGACACCAGGCATGGTGTTATACACCTATAATCCTATAAAATAAAATTAATGTTTGGTTTTGTTTCTTAAGAGAGGGGAAAGAATTCAAAAGACAGGCAGCCCCGGGGAGTGCTCTTGCCAACAAAGACAATCAGAGTTGAGTAGAATTAGAACCAGGTCTGCAACCAAGGAAGGGGTCCAGGAGAGCCCAGGAGAGCTGACTATGGTATGTTCTAGAACTTGGAAAAGGATCCAGAGGTCTCGGCAGACCACAGTGGAGAGTTCAGCAGTGGTGACAAAGTCTGAAGAGGTGTACCTCTTGGTTGATGAGAATTCAACTCAGGGCAGAAGGGGATTCAGGAGCTTTGAGGCCTAGTCAGCTGGTCTTAACCCAAATAAGGGGTAAGCTCTTCTCTGAAACTCCCCTGCCAATCTCTTCCCATGCCTGGGACTCAACCTCTCTATTAGCACCACAATGTTTGCCTAACAGTGGCTCTGTGTGACAATAGAGCCCTGGAGTCAGGGATGCTGCAGGAGAGACAGGAGTCAAGTGCTGGGCAGAACTGCTGGCTCCCAGGCTCTGGTGTACCCGCTACTTTGGGGCTCTGCTCTTCTGCTGATGGTGAAGATGATATGGTAGTGGTGGGCTCTCTTGCTTTTGTGGTTTCCTTTTTCCACCTAAGGAACAATTTCTTTTGTTCCAGATAACTAAAGGGAAAGTGGATGCTGTTTAAAAGTCTGTACTTGAGGGTCCCCAGAGGGCAGCTTGGTGGACTGACATTTCTCCCTGCCTCCTTGGCCTGACAGCTCTGGTAGCCTGCTAGCACAGGAGGGGGGAGAGCAGGGGTGGGTGGGGGGCTGCCTCATATGATGCTCTCAGCCTCCTCTTGCTATCTAGCTTCATTGACAGGGAAGACAGGTGGGGACCCGCCCGGGGACACGCCCTTCCATTCTTTTACCTCTGCCATAAAGTCCTACATGCTTATGGTCGCTGCTCTACTGATCCTCTGGTCCTTCCATATGGCACTACCCACAGGTCACTTTTGAGAACAAGGACAAGAAGGAAACAGATACAGGGCTAACCTCAGCTCCCATGAGGCTGCCAGCTTCACATGGGCAGGAGAAGCAACAGTAGGTCCCCAGTACAGTGACTGGACCAGCAGGATGCCAAAGTCTGGGCCTAGGTGAGTTAAAAGACCCAACGACTCCATCCCAGAACCTCCAGGGCCACCAGGCCAACAATAGGCAGAAGCTGGGGAACCCAGGCCCAGGCTACAAGGTGTGGGACTCAGGGCTTCCACCCAAGAACGCAATTGGGCATCCTTCCTAGAAGCTACTCGGGTGAGGAAAGAGAGGGAGTCACTATGGGGCATGGTGGGAAACAGCCTTCTACATTTAATCCTTATTGGTAGTCAGGGACCTGCACAGCAAAACCAGGACTGAGCTTGAGCCTCCAAAAGGCCCTGGGCCTCTTAAGGCCCCTGTGGAGATGCCCTGGTGGTCTTACAGGCCAACCTCCCATGATATGCCAGGGCATTAAGCTATGGTTCGGTGCCAAGAAGGAGAAGACAGAGGTGGGTGATGTCACCCAGGAATGAAGCAAGCAAGGCTACTGATAACATCACCAGTCAGGCTCACTGTGGGCAAGGTGACTCATCCAGACAGCCACAGCCACCAGGACATTGTTGTTGTGCCCAGCCAGTAGGACTGGGAGGAGTGGCTCCTGCAGCTGGGACAGGTCCCCACTGAGGCCTCAGTTTGGTGAGACCTCAGAACACCGTGTCCCCAACCTCCATTACCCTACCAGCTCAGGAAATAGCCCTCCCCTCGGCGGTTACCATTATCTTGGTCCCCAGCATTTGGTGGGTGTCTGTGGGGTGTGTCGGGTGATTTCCCTGCCCGCCCACTGAGCACAGCAGGTACCAGAGATTCTAACAGCACACCCGTTGCTCCCCCCTGGCTCAGACAACTGTCTTTGGAGACAGCACCGGATGGCA
>JADRCD010237879.1:0-11928 GCA_019843815.1 Montemys delectorum
TCTGCATCAGCTCGAGCAGCACCCCTCCATGGCTTCTGCATCAGCTCTTGCGTCCAGGATCTTGCCCTGTTAGAGATCCTGACTTCCTTCAGTGATATGGAAGTGAAAGCAGATAAACTCTTTCCTTCCCAAGGTGCTTTGGTCATGGTGTTTTGTGACAGTAAAAATGACCCACACTAAGACAGCAGATGTATTACCTGCAGCTCAAGGGCTGGTGCTCACCAGCTGGCTGGAGGAAACAGGCAATGAGGGGGGTTGAATCTTTGAAGTTGTGACCCAAGCCCGGTTCTGGTCTATTCTCTGCTTCCTGTTCCTCCAAAACGCAAGGGAAAACCCACTCTGTATGCTCCTGCCACCAAGACGGAGGTTCTCGAACTGTGAGCTACAATAACTTGCTGCCTCCCTGGGTTGTGTCTGTCAGATATTTAGCTACAACACTGAGGAAGGAAATAATTACAGAAGGCTTTCTGACTAAAGACAACAAACCCACCCTTCCCCTCAGAGGTAACTAATGGCCCTTCTTCTGTCCCTCTCAATTAGCTTTGCCCATTTTGACCTTAACAGAAATGGAATGGTTCAAACTTTGTCTTTTTTCTTGCGAGAGCTCTCTGTCCCCCTTCCCCTCCCACTTCTCTTTCTTCAGAGTCTTCTGTATCCCAACTGGTCTCCTATGCATTATGTAGCCAAGGATGACCTTGAACTTCCAAAGGGCTTTGTGTTTGTGGAGTAATATTCATTGTGTGAATAAAGACAGTTTGCTTATCTTTATTTTTATAGGTGGACTACAGGCCTGGGCCTCTCCTGAATAATTATGCACACCCTCCTGCTCTCACCTGGTAGACACACACACACACACACACACACACACACACACACACACTCATTTCTTTCAGGTGAATCTTAAGTGGAATGGTTTGGCCAAAGGGCAGGGGTGGGAGGCTCATAATGTGGAGACTTGGAGTGGTAGCATTCCCTTTCCTGTGTATTTCTGGTAAGGGTGGGTCTCTAGGAAGATTCTGGAGGGCATGGAGAATGGAAAGGAAACAGCAGTCATTTTGTAACTCAAGCACATTGTGCTTAATCTCTGGCAGGCCTAACTGGCATGTGTCCATAGCTGGCTCCCCTTTGCTTGGCCTATGTTCTGGAGTCAGGAGTGTCTGAGGTGATTTCCATTGAAGGCCCCTAGCTTCAGAAAGATACAGCACATGTGACACAGCAGGAACTGACTGGGGTTTAAGGCTTCAGTCCATCTTCTTTGGGTTCTGGTTCATGCTTATGAAGCCTAGCTTGTTCTGCGTACCTCCCTTACTTTCATGTCTAGTCATGGCTGTCTGACTTGAGGTAATCCATGTCAGATGGCCTAGTCATTGTTCATAATTAAGACCAAATCCCCATAACATGCGGGACAGACAGACAGACAGACAGACAGACAGACACACACACACACACACACACACATACACACACACACACATACACACACACACACACACACAGTGTCTATTCTTTGTTGTCAATTTGACTACCTCTGGAATTAACTAAAAACCTCAAGCCACTAGGCATATTGGTAAGGAATTTTTAGTTTTTTGGATCACTTGAGGTCTGAAGACACACCTTAAATTTGGGCCACACCTTCTCATGGTAGCCTATATAAAGGAAAATGAAGAAAGAAGCATTTGTTCTCTGCCTGTTTTGTCCTGGCTCTCGGTGGGAAGTTCATTCTTTCACTGGCATTGGAGCCTACACCTTCACTGCAGTATACACAAAAGTCCAGCTGAGACATCCAGACCCGTGGACTGAACAGCTGCTGTATTTTTGGATCTCCGGTGGGTAGACAGCCATTGTTGGACTAGCTGGACCACAGCTTGTAAGTCATTCTAATAAACCTCCTTTATGTAGAGATAGATTCATATTATCAGTTCTCTTCCTCTGGAGAACACACACACACACACACACACACACACACACACACACACACACATTTGCAAGCACACACAGTTGTACACACATGTACACTCATACATGCATGCACACACACACT
Organism: Montemys delectorum; assembly: GCA_019843815.1. NCBI lineage: Eukaryota > Metazoa > Chordata > Mammalia > Rodentia > Muridae > Montemys > Montemys delectorum. The sequence goes on from JADRCD010237879.1 coordinate 2,042, forward strand.
CATACACAAATGCACACATAGGCACACACTCATACACACACTCAAAACACAAACACTCATATACACTTTTTTTTATTTCATATACACTTTTGTGCACACACATTTGTATACGCATACACACTTGTATGCACACACATGTCCCCACTCAAACATATGCTTGTACACATACTATACACACAAGCATACTTATACACACACACACTTGTACAAACACACACACACACTCACACACACACACTCACACACACACAGAGTGGTTCTTGTTCTCTGGTTGAACCCGGATGATTCAGTGAGTATTTATTTAACGCCACTGGAAACTGCCAGACACTTACCAAGCAACTGCTCCTACACACCCCTCTCGTTGTTGCAGCTTCCCCTTACCCTGTTGTTTCATATTTTTTTTTGGATTTTTACCCATTCTGCTAGGTGGGTGGGTATTTTCATTAAAAAAAAAAAAAAAGGAGCTTTCTTTCAGCTTCTTACAAAACTCAGGAATAGGAAACTGACTCTTGAGCTACAAATCTTAAAAACGCAGTGCTGTCATTTGCAGTGAAATGATGGGGCTGGAGGCCACCATGCCAAATGAGATAAGCCAGGCACAGGAAAAAACAAAACAAGGACAGAATGTTCTCTCTCATAGATGGGAAAAGAAAGTCATTCTGAAAACTAGACAAGTGGCTCCCAGAGATTGGAACAGCTGCTGCAGGGAAGGGTGGAGGGTGGAGAAGGTTGTGAGGAAATGACCCCTGCATATTGTGTACATGTATGAAAATTCACAGTCTCATCAGTATGGACAATTAGTATGTGCTGATAAAAAAAAAGCAGGAGGTTGTCTGAGGAAAGACTTTTGGTAGCTGAGGGAAGCTATGTGATATGGAATTATACCTTCACCCCTCATTGGCTGCATGATCTTGGTTGACTATCTCTCCTGGCTTCAGCTTTCTCATCTATGAAATGAATTATTCATCATCGCTAACAAGTATCGATTGCTTCCCAGATGCCAGAAGCAGCTCTAAGCACCCCACGTGTATGCAGTCATTGAATTCTCTTGATTTACACTGGGGTGGGTGCTACCATGATTCTCAACTTAGGAAAGGTGTCCCAGGCATCTACACTGCAGACCCATGGTTCAAACATGGACAGTTTGGTTTCTGTCACTGTGTTGTCCATCTTTAAGCTTCCGCTGTACAGAAATATGGGGCTAGGATGATAATGTGGATGCACAGGCTCCTGATAAAGCAGCAGGATTAATATGGAGGGCAGTTGTTTCTTCTTCCTCCTCCTTCTCCTCCTCCTCCATCCGCCTCCCTCTCTTCTTCTTCTTTTGTAGGTTGCAATGGGAACTTGCCATTAGTTTTGTTAAACTGCAGAAATGAACCCAAAGAAGCAAGCACTCGAGAAATCCAGCTGGATGTCACAACAAAGACATCCAAAAGGTTGGTGCTTCCTATGATCCAGAAAAATCCAGAGCTATCCAGAGATGACACCCAGGACACTCTGACTTAGATATTTTGGTCCTTGGCAGGCAGGATGCTTTGGAGGCGTGTCAGGCTTCACCTATGTGTCAATCCATCAACTTCCTTTACTGACTTTGTACTGAATAAAGAACCTCCTGATATTGATTTTCTTTCCCAAAAGTCTGTCCTTCCTGAAAGAGATTGTGCTGACCAGCCAGCCTCAGAATTCCCAGCTGCTGGGGGCTTTCGTTTCTCAGTGTAAATTAATAAGTTGCATTTAGGGTTCATCAATCAGTCTCTTGGAGTTTGTTTAGAGTGAGCTATCTCCTTTGTAACTAATAACAACTCACAATCTAGGGGAGGGAGTGGAGAAGAAATACCTTCAGTTCAGTGAGAGGAATGTTCACAAAATGTTATGAAAAGGGCAGAGTATGTTGACGGAGGGTGGGGACAGGGACATTAGGGATGGCTTGGGGGAGCAGGAACTGGCAAAAGCAGGCATGGACTTCTGCACAGCACTTGAGCACTGTCCCCTAGGCCTGCTTGAGTTAGAGATGTGCCTCTTCTAACTCACTGGCTGAGTGACTTGGCCAGGTTTCTGTACCTCTCTGATCTTCATCCTTAAAGTTCTTAAAACGATAGTGTCCAGTGTTGGGTGATGTGGGCATCAGATAATTCCAGATGTCTTGAGGTATCCTGGAGAACTGATTTCAGTTTCACCCAGGATCTCCAAATCCACAGATGCCTAAGACCTTTCTATACAATTCCATTGTTTACATATATGAAATGCTCAAAAATAAAGAAAAAAAAGAGAAATGACTAGTAAATAAAAAAGTAGTACAGTATTTACATGTTAGCCTAAGCACATTTTCTCTTATACTTGAAATCATTCAACTATTCATGATTGGTGTGTGTGTGTGTGTGTGTGTGTGTGTGTGTGTGTGTTGCATAATGTGATGGGAGTGGGTAGGTGTTTGTGGGTGGAGGGTGTTGGGGTCTCTTCTTCTGATACACTTTACCCCGCTGTCTTGAGATTGTGTCTCTCACTGAACTGGTAGCTTGCTCTTTTGACAAGGCTACGTTGCCAGTGAGCTCCTAGGATCCACTTGACTCTGCCCTACTGATGCTAGGTTACAGGCATGGGAATTTGAATCCAGGTTCTTATGACTGAATAGCAAACATTCTTACCCACTGCTCCACCTCCCCAGCTCCTATGCAAGGCAGTGGATACAATGCAAATGTTATGCAAATAGTTGTTAACAGTGGCTGGGCACCGGAGTACACACTTGTAATCTCAGCACTCTGGAGATAGGCAGAAGGATCTGCCCACACTCAGCTCCACAGTGATTTCAGGGCCAGCCTCCATGAGATTCTGACTTAAGACAAAACAAAACATGTAGCAATGAATTATTTGGGGACACAATGACCAAGAAAACAATTCCTACCTATTTAGTATAGACACACTCTATCAGCCCCCATACCCAGAATATTTAACCTGCAGTTGGTTGGATCTTTGGCTGCTGAATCTCCAGCTAGGGTGGACTGTGTCATACAAAGCTCTTAGCCTGAGGCCTGGCTCACAGAGGACACTTAGTAAATGGATGTCATTACTGTTGCCATTATGAATGCCCTGAAGGGCATTTGCGCAGAGGGCATTTCTGGAAGGAGCTCATTTGGCACTGGGTACATCCTCAGGCCCTAAAGACTGCTCTGTGAGTGCTGACCCTTAGGTTTCAGATGTGCAGGGCAGAATGTTCCTTGTAGTAGAGGGATCCTTCCTTGAGAGCAATCACAGCCCATTCTGTGGTTTAGCAGCTGAGAAGAGCTCCATGCACAATTTGCAAGAGCTCACCAGTTCGTGGTTTCTGAGTCACTGTTGGGTCATTTCAGCTTCCAAACAGATCTGGCTGTTCTCTGGGCCGGAAGGGCAGTGCTTGGAGACAACTGAACCTTACCAGAGATCTTTGTTCAGGATGAGCCTTTGCACAGAAGAGTAGCATTTCAGCAACTAGGGTGGAGAGATGCTCAGTTTTTATTTCAAGGCCCCTCAGTAAGGTCCAGGGGCAGAACCGAGCAGCTCCTGGGTCCTCTGCTTTCTTGTCCCATGCTCCTCCACAGATCCTTGTGGGTCCTCACTTGATTTTTCCACAAGCTCACTTCCAGATTGGGACAAGACAGGAGTGTGGGGAGAGGTAGAGAAGGATGGACAGGCATGCTTAGAGGGTATTTGGAGTCCTACCCTCCAAGTACCCCCCCCCCCCGAAAAGATAGATAGTTAAGCAAGAGTATCCAGGCTTGGTAGGACAGAAATAAAGGCACACAACAGGCTTAAGGCAAAGGAGTCCCAAGAACAGAAAACAGAAAGAATGCCCTATTTCAGTCAGGTAAGGCAGGTTTGGAGATCCAAAAGAAATACTAGACATTAAGACCTAAGAAAGAATTGATCTCTAGTTTCCCTCAGAGCCACACTGAGTTAAGGGCCTTGTATCCTGTGGCCACTCTGAGGTGGCATCCTGTACTCACTGGATGGCAAGAATGCTGGGATGTGTGGGATATCAGAGGGGGTAAAGAAGTAGGTGTGTGTGTGTGTGCGTGCGTGTGTGTGTGTGTGTGTGTGTGTGTGTGTGTGTGTGTGTTCCATTCCTGCCCACATTGTAGTTCCTGTAGCCATAATTAGCCTGGTGCCACATGCTTTCCTGTCCCATCTGGGGCCTTATCTTGCAGAGCTCAGCCAGCAAGACTTTATGACTTCATCCCAATGGGCTCACGGACCTTTTGGGAGAACAGGGATTGGATGTGACTAAGTTTGAACTCTGGTTGAGACCCTAAGCAGTAGCTGAACAGCAGGAATGAGAGGGGTTGAGATGAGACTCTGAGGGGTGAAGAGCTATAGAGAAGCAGAGAAAGAAATGATTGGGAAGAAAGAACCACATGAGGAGAGAGCCACACATGGATTCTGGGTAGGAAAGGGGAGAGGCAGCAAGGGAGCTCATGGATGAAAGACAAAAGATACGCAGAACCAGAGGGCAGAGTTTACTGGAACAGTCAATATAATCCCAGAAAGGAATTAGCACCGCTCACCGAATAGACAACAAGGGCTGAAGACCTCTGTTGTAGAAATTATTTAAGCTCAGTCCGGAGCTTCTACCCTGCCTTTGACCATTTAGTTCCCAGATAAAAGACACACATGACCTTTATATTTATAATAAGTCTTTATTAGCATTAATGCTGACAGATATCTACCCTCTATGAAACCAAAATCTATTTCCTATTGATTACCCCAAGTTACTACTTACTGTGTTTCATCTGGGATGCTCTTAACTACAATTGTCCAACCCTCACGACCATGCTTTCTTGACACTTAACCTACAACATCTTTCTCCTCTCTTCACCTTTTTCTCTCTCTCCTCACGTTCTCCACTATCTCAAGCCCAGGAACATTAAGCCTCACCTATCTCAGTTTGCTTAGCTATAGGCTGTAGGCATCTTTATTCACCAATCAAAAATAAGTTGGGGGCAAGGTTATATAGCATCACTTGGGTCTAGGTACAGACTCTCATTCCTGGGCAACCAGGCTTTGGGGGCCCACACTTAGCATTACAATATATAGCAACAGAGCAAACCTCAACAATTGCCCTTTTTAGTTCAATAAAAGGCTCCTTTTCTCTCAGATATAAATTGAATACAATTATAATAACCATGGGAATTATAAGGTATGATATATACTTATAATGTCCAGCTCATTATATTTGGCCATTTTATCACATATTCTATCTTGGTGAGTTAAAACTTTGTATCTAAATTATTTGATATCTTAACTTCTATTACCATCCTAATTACATCCTAATTACCATCCTTATTACATCTTTTTTTATACCTAGAACATCTTAAATTCTAAACAATTTAAGTGTAATTGTGAGACTATAACTATTTAGTCTTCAACCCCATTAGAAATCTGAGAAGGAATAAATATTATTTGAGTATGCAGGAAGCACAGGAACACATCTTCCAAAAATCATAGAAATGACAGAGATACCTTTCTTCCTAGACAGTCCCCAATATTCCTTATAGCATTGGAGCATCTATCTTTAGCCTTCTGGCCCAGAATATCTGACAGACCTTAACTGAAGCAAGAATTATGAAGGACTAGCTCATAATGTATTGGCAGAGCTTAGCAATTGACTATCCTGTGTCTGTTTATCCTTTTTGGACAGCATTCTTTCTGTGAATAAGGTTGGAGTTCCCTCCCAGTGGCTAGTTTGCCACAATTGAAGCAACTCCTTACATATGGAGGCTATTGACGCTCATCATCCTCTTTGAAGTGGAATGAGGGTACTGTCAGAAGCAAATCTGTCCTGTAGTCAAAAGGTCTTTTAAAAATGAAATGATTTTAAATGCCATATTCTGTGTATCTCTGATATTTTTGAAGACCATCTATCTATATATAGCATATCTGAATTGTTAAACATTGTTTATTTTTAGCTATTTACTATTTGAATAACTTTGAAACATTTTATTGTAATTAACTAAATTAATGTCTAATATGGCCATGAGTTTGACTATCTGACTATTAACTTGCATTGTTTAATTATCCTAAACCATTTGTAATAGCAGCTATTAAAAGGACTGGGACTAAACCTTGTATGTTTAAATGAGTTGCATAGGCACAATGCCTAAGCTTAGGCAGTGAAGGAGTTGGAAAACAGAAAACTAGTGATAATACAATAGAACAAGGGGGGGGGCATATTCCAGCCCCAGCAAACAGCAGAACTTGGCAGCTTTGACCATGTGGCTCTGGATTTAGAGTCCAGAACAGAAGGGACTACTGGGCAATTGATGCTAGTTAGTTGGAGCTAAGAAATTAGAGGTGATTGAGAAGAGACCAGCATCACTGAGGTGAAATCTTCTGGGAAGTGTTTTCTGAGAGCACAAAGAAGCTGTGTTCCAGGCATAGCTGAGGTTATTCCTCCTGTTTCAGTTGTACTTGGTAATGTTAAGAGTCATCCAGGTGATCCTGGTTTTGAAGGCATGAAGGGATCATGAAGAGTAGCTGAGGCCTGGCACTGTAAGAGGCCATGGACAGCCATTGGTGAAGGTGTGGCCTCAGTTGTAGTTGATGGCCCAGGACTGAAAGGGTCATGCAAAGGAGTTGAGGCTTGTCACTAAAAAGAGAGCCTACATGAGGGTATTGGTGAAGCCTAGTTGCAGTGGAAGACCCCAGTCTATTGGAGATGCCAGTATCATGGGATGATCACCAAGAACAACAGCACAGTGGAGTGGAGTCAACCAGAGTGTGCAATGCTACAGAAGGCAGAGCTGGAGAAGTGAAGCCAGCCCTTTGGAGGAGCTCAGAAGATTATGTGTGGATCCCAGACATTGAGACAAGAAGCTGTAAAATTGAAGTTGCCTTGGAGACCCCAAGATATTTGAGATTCCAGAGCCATAGGATATCTGCTGGGGAAAGCTGCTAACAGGGAGTGGAACCAGCCCAGGAAAAGAACTTTTTTGCAGTCAACAAAGATGAAAAAGGAGTTGGCAATCTGAAGACCACTTTGACATCAGACACGGAGATGCAGAGTTTAGAGTTTGCCCAGCTGGTTTCCTGTCTTGATTTGGGGATTATAGTTAAGTGATTAGATGAATCTCAGAAAAGACTTCTAACATTATTGAGACTGCTATAGACTATGGGGACTTTGGGAGTTGGACTAAATGTACTTTTTAAAAATTATGCTATGGCTAGGTATGGCCCCCATAGACTCATGTGTTTGAACAAGTCTATGGGGGACAGGGAGTGGAATGTGATGGTTTGTATATGTTTGGCCCAGGGAGTGGCACTATTTGGAGCTGTGGCCTTGTTGGAATAAGTGTGTCATGGTGGGTATGGGCTTTAATACCCTAGTCCTAGCTATCTGGAAGCCAGTATTCTGCTAGCAGCCTTCAGATGAAGATGTAGAATTCTCAGCTTCTCCTGTATCATGCCTACCTGGATGCCACCATGTTCCCGCCTTGATGATAACGGACTGAACCTCTGAACCTGTAAGCCAGCCCTAATTAGGTGTTGTCCTTCTAAGAGTTGCCTTGGTCATGGTGTCAGCAATAAAACCCCAAGACAAGGAAAAAAAAAAAAGAATTGAGACATACTTATATTATATTGTAACCAAATTAATCTTAAATTTTGTATCAATATACAAAGATTTATATCAATATACAATCTGTATCAATATACAAAATTCTGTATAATGTGACAAAATATAATCTTAATTTTGTATCAAAATATAAAGATCCTTATCAATGTAAGATTATGGCTATTAAATGCTTTTGTTTAAGATGAGATTCAATAGTCCATTCCTGTTTGTCTAATTTCTTATAATGTTATTATATGCCCCCTTTTTCTTTTCAACCCTGCAAAGGTGAGGTACATATCCCAGGTTGGCTTCCAGTCACTACTATGTCAAAGCAGGCTTGGTGTACAGACCAGCTCTCCTCCTCTTCTCAGAAATAATAACAGGGAGGGGATGAAACAAGACAGAGACACCAGTAACAAATCAACAAAATAACCCTAGACGCAGATCTCATAGGTCAGCTGACCACTCAGCCTGACTAAAACCAAAACCAGATCTCATGAGGGGCAGAATCATGAAGCCAGGCCCTCTGCTACTGGCATCCCTGCTTAGCTCAGGAGAACAAGGGAAGGTTCCCTGGAATGTGCTTTCTCTCAGACCTTAAGAAGTCTCCTCAAAGAGTCTCTGCTCCTTAACTTTAATGAGACTTTCCAAGAGGTGTGTCCTCTGAAGCAGAACTGAGTCCAGTTGCAGACTTACCTCCTACAAGTGTCTGAAGGCCTCTATTCATTTTGGTGTCTGGGCATAAAGCAGTCATTATATGTGTTCCCAGGCTCAGTGGGAGGCACAGAGCCCAGGAACATCTATCTCCAGGGGGCAATTGCCCTGAAATCTTTTCACTACCTAGGCTAGTCAAGAGCGAGGCTGAGTCCTGTGTATGTGTAGGTAATCTTTCTCGGGCCTCTGAAAATGAAATAACCCACGTGAAAGATATAGATCACCACACTGATTATGCCTATTAAGAGTGTAAGAACCTTTTCATTTTGGCCAGAATGACCTAGAGTGGGCTAATGACTCATGGTTTCTTCATATTGAAGCTCAGGAGTAAAGTGTTTTAAAAGGCAAAATCCATAGAAACCACAATTGCATCAATGTTCAAGAGGATCAGGTCAGGGTAGCTTTGAAACGTCTGCTTACGTGGAACATAGTAGCTATTTTAGATACAACATGACGATTAATTTTGATTTACACCTTTTATAGTTAGTTTAGTTTATGTTTAGCTTGTATAAACATTACTTATTTTGGTTAATACAACTGGACATGGTCAGGGTCCATCCAGGGCCAGGGATGGAAGTCCCAAATGTCTTGCTAAGGCAGATGTGGCTCTTGGGGAACAGATAGAGGGCTGAGAAGTCTAAGCAGACACAAATGGAGTCAGGACAAGATGTCTTCAGGGGCCTTTGGCAGACAGTCAACGTGTAGACTCTAGCACTTGGTCAGTGGTCAGTGACTCAGGTATCATTGTATGGAGGTGTTCTCCATCCCCGTGGCTTCTCAGGGATGGAGAACATCTTGGAGTTCACACTGTGTGCTCTGGCCTGGTTCTTGGAGTTACAGGTGTAGACACTGGTTTGTTGTTGTTGTTGTTGTTTTTGTATGTGTGTGTGTGTTTTGATTGTTTCAAAGATACCTTGTTTCATTTAACTCTTTTTTAGAAATTATTTTATTTACTTACATTTCAAATGTTACCCCCTTCCCAGTCCCCCCCTCCCAGAGTTCTTCACCTCACTCTTCCACCCCTTTGTCTCTAAGAGGGTGCTTCCCCACCCACCCACCCTCCAACCCACCCACTTACCTCCACCTCACTATCCCCAGGATTCCCCTTCTCTGAGGCATTAAGTCTTTGCAGGATTAAGTAATCTTCTTCCACTGAGGCCAGACAAGGCACTTCTCTGACACACGTGTGTTGGGGCCGGGGGCAGAGACCACAGACCAGCCCATGTATGCTCTTTGGTTGGTGGTTTAGTTTCTAGGAGCTCTGAGGGGTCCAGGTTAGTTGATACTGTTTTTCTTTCTATGGGGTTGCTATCTCCTTCCGCTCCATTGTTAATAATTTATATTATATATGATGATAAAATAATAATTGTTAGTAATCTGATGTCATTTGGTTCTGATAAAATCTAGTTACTTGAGCTGGGCATAGTTATGCATGTCTTTAATCCCAGCACTCAAAAAGGCAGAGGCCGGCAGATCTGAGTTCGAGGACAGCCTGGTCTGAGTTTCAGCACAGCCAGGATTACACAGAGAAACCCTGTCTCAGAAAACCAAACCAAACCAAACCAAACCAAACCAAACCAAACCAAACCAA
>JADRCD010237879.1:11938-40134 GCA_019843815.1 Montemys delectorum
AAACCAAACCAAACCAAACCAAACCAAACCAAACCAAACCAAACCAAACCAAACCAAACCACCACCACTACCACCAACAGCAGCAGCAACAACAACAAATCTAGTTACCTGTAAATGCCTGTTCAATGAATACATGCATTGGCTTAAATCTGTAATAGTCCTCATAGTCTCATGCCCTCAGTGCCTAGGCCTCCAGCTAGTGTTAAAGTTTGAAGATGGTGAAGCCTTTATGAGTTGGGAGCTGGTTGGTGGCAGTAAGTCTTGAGGCTTTTCAGGGTGTAGCCCATGTAGGACTTTTGCTTCCTGGCTCATCCCAATTTGAGGGTCCTCCCTCAGATGCTCTTTCTGCTTTGAGGGCTACTACCATGAACTAAAATCTCTTTGACAGAGTTGACTCTGACACATCTTTCTTCCTGTTTCTATCACAATGACATGGGAAGTACCGAATATGGTTCTTGGGCTTTTAGAGGTGGCTTTCGGGAGGACCATGTAAGGGAGGAGATGTAGGTCAGAGAAGCTCAAGGATGCCTTTTGTAGAGCTCATTGTGTAATTCTGATGGAGTTCTAAAGATGAGACTGCTGACAGAAATGTTCATGATAAGGGTTATACTCATGAGCTTTCGGATGGGAACACGGATCTTACGGAAAATTAAGACAGAAGCTACTCACATTATGTTTTGGCAAAGAATCTGGCTACCTAAACATTTGAGTAAGGCTGGATTCAAAAGTAAAAGACTACTTTATTTGGTGGACTGCATAGCATCCATGGCTGTGACTACTTTTACCCAAGTTTACAATGAGGTCCAGAGCAAAAGGATGTGAAAAAGGTAGTTTGGTTAGTGAAGTGATGGAGGCCTGTTTACAGCTGCTGAAGAACTCAGCACCATCAAGAAGCCCCATGTTAGGTTGTTCACACCTGCCTGGAACTCCAGCTGCAGTAGGATCCGGTGCCTCTGGTTTCTTTGGGCACCTGTGCTCTCATGCATTTATCCACCCACACACACATGAACGAAATTAAAAGTAAAAATAAACCTAAAGAAAGAAATTCCACATTGCACCTGAAGAATAGGAAAGAGCCTTGGGGCCCATCAAAGGATTAGGAAGAAAAAAAAATGCAAACTGCAAGGAAGGACTTTCAGCAAGAGAGTTCCTGAAGAATAGGGCATCAGGGTGTCCGGCTTGCACATAGCCATCTAGGGAAGTGCTTGTCCAGGCTTAGCTGTGCAGGCATTCAGAGGCTACTGCAGTCATGGCCTGCAGGTTCCTGGCTACATCGTGAGATATAGAGATGGGTCTAGTTTTGGTCTAGCTCTTTCTGCTTCCTGATGTGCTGAGATGCATGGCTTGGCCACATGGTCTAGGGCTTTGAGCGCAGCTGTGCCTTCCCTGCCATGAGGGACTGAAACTACAAGCTCAAATAGACATTTCCTCCATTTAGCTGTATCTGTTGGGTAATCTGTCACAGCAGAAGGGAAAATGACCAGCATAACATGGAAGTGAAGCCAAGGAGAGAGGGGAGAGTAGCAGGAGACTCCCAAGGCCATGCAGTGAGTCCTGATGCTCCCGCTTCTATGCCCCAAACCCATTGTGACTGGCTGCTGTACGAATGATAGCTGCCATTGATGGTAGCCACAGGGCTGGGATGGTGATATAACTGGTCCAAGAGCCCCTCCATCCAGTGCCTCCTTGGGCATCCTTTCTGATCCATCTTCCTCTGAAAAGAAAGTCTCCTAGAACATCGAAACCTCCTCTTTAACCACAGCCTACCCTTATCAGAACTGCTCTCAAAGCACTAGGAGATCCTAAGAGCCTATAGCTCTATGGCTCCCTCCCCTTCCTGCTCACAGTATAATCAATTGGATGCTCAACATGGCCTTCTCCCTGGGGATGGAGCTCCTTAAAGGTGGCTGGCTCATTTAGGACACAGAGATTCCCCCACCCCCCCCATTTATTTCCTTGTTAGGTTAGTGGCACTTTAGAATCCTTCCAACATATCATCTCATTTTCTTCCTTCCTTCCTTCCTTCTTTCTTTTCTTTTCTTTTCTTTTTTTTCTTTTTTTCTTTTCTTTTCTTTTCTTTTCTTTTTTTTTTTGGTTTTTCAAGACAGGGTTTCTCTGTGTAGCCCTGGCTGTCTTGGAACTCACTCTGTAGACCAGGCTGGCCTCGAACTCAGAAATCTGCCTGCCTCTGCCTCCCAAGTGCTGGGATTAAAAGTGTGTGCCACCACTGTCTGGTTCATCTCATTTTCTTCTCTTTCTTTCTTTCCTTCCTTTTTTCTTTTTTTGATTAATTTCTTCTTGATTTTTCCATAATTAAATAATTTTTTGTTAACAACAAGTGTACTAATTGGGCAATTTTCATACATTATCTACAATCCACACCACAACCTGACTGATTTTAGAGATGAGGGAGTGACGCTCAGGTAGTTGACTATCAACAGGCTTCTCATTTTCCTTTTCCTGGCATTAACTCAAGAGGTTAGGAATTTTTTCTTTTCTTTGGAAAGGAAAAGGGAAATGTTTGCATTTATCATTTGATTTTTTTTTTCATGTTTCAAAATAGGCTCCCAACCCCCCTTTTGAGACTGTAGATGGGAAAGCCAAATATTTGGATTCTCACAAGCCTACATTTTGAAAGGCACTGTGATGGTTAATCTCAGTTGTCAACTTGACTGCTTTTGGAAATAACTAAAACCCAAGCAGCCGGGTGAACTTGTGAGGGATTTTTCTTGGCTGGGTTATTGTAGGTGGGAAATCCATGTTAAGTCGTCAATAAACCCTTTACTAACATAGAGATATGTTAGTTAATTCTATTGGTTCTGTCTCTTGAGAACACTGGCTTGTTTGTATACTTGGTGTTTCAGAAAGCAGAACCCTTTCTGTGAAGAGGCTCGCAGCTTATCCATATGAAAGGGAGTTAAGAAAAGGTTTGTGACTCCTGCTCAAGGAGGAGCACCAGGAGGGGGAGGAGGAGGGTTCTACTAGTAGAGATCATTAGAGAGGAGGTGGGGCTGCCTTGGAAGGTAGGGCGGGGTGACTGAAGACCTGATCATTGTTTGTATCAGGAATACATCTGTCTGTCTGTCGTCTGGTCAATTCATTTACAGCCTCTCATGTAACCTAGGCTGCTCTCATGTAACCTAGGCTGCTCTCATGTAACCTAGGCTGCTCTCATGTAACCTAGGCTGCTCTCATGTAACCTAGGCTGCTCTCATGTAACCTAGGCTGCTCTTGATGTAGCAAAGGCTGATCTTGAACCTCTGGTTCTTCTGCTCTCACCTCTTGAGTGTTGGGACTACAGGAGAGTACCTTCACTAACCCAGTGATGGGGTTAGAACCCAGGATTCATGCTTCATGCTAGGCAGACACTCAGCTGAGCTACAGCTTTAATCTTCTCACCTCCAGGGATCTGTTTTGATGTAGCTCATTCATTTTGTTTTGTATGACTAGCCATAACAAGTCTACATCCATATGACACAGCTTATCCATATGAAAGAGAGTTAAGAAAAGGTTTGTGAATCCTGCTCAAGGAGGAGCACCAGGAGATGGAGGGGACTTTTATCCCCAGAATCTGGGCTAGCTCTCACCAGCTGGCTAATCGGGAAACATATCAACAGTTAAGCAGTGCTATCAAATGGGAACCCTGATTACTGCTATACTGATGACACAGGTAAAGCCTTAGTGAGAGAAGAGTATCTGGCTACGGCGGGAGCCAAGGGTGGGTAGGAGGTGGAATCGATAGGACAGGATTGATGGATATGGGCTGAAATCCAAACATCTTCACCCAGGTACCTGCTCTGGCCTAAGTCTTGCCGCTGCCCTTGCCAGTGAACTTCTTGGTTCCAGAATGATCTTGCTTTTTCTAGGCTCTGTATTGGCCCCATGTTGTTGGTTGAAAGTGTTAGGTTGGGTTCTGCCTGGCAGAACATTCTCTCACTCTAGCAATCCACTTCTTTTGCCTCCTTGGCTTGAGAAGAGCAGCTTGAGGGAAGGCACTGGAGCTCCTGAATTCCAGCACCTGGCACAAAGCCTGGTACTTTGCATTCATTGAGCCAAGCAATTAACAACAACAACAACAACAACAACAACAACAACAACAACAACAACAACATAACTCCCCAGAGCTCCCAGGGCCTGGACCACCAATCAAAGAGTACACATGGAGGGACTCATGGCTCTGGCCACATTTGTGGCAGAGGATAGCCTTGTTAGACATCAGTGGGAGGAGCAGCCTTTGGGCCTGAGGGAGTTTGATGTCTCAGTGTAGGGGAATGCCAGCATGGGAAGATGGGAGTGGGTAGGTGGATGGGGGGAGCACCCTCAGAGAGGCAGGGGGAGGCAGGATGGGGTAGGGGGCTTCTGAAGGGAAGACCTGGAAAGGAGAAAACATTTGAAATGTAACTAAAGAAAATATCCAATAAAAATGTGAAAAAAATAGAACTAAGAACTTAGAATAGTCTAAGCTTTGCATCTGACAGTGTCTATAGGCCTGTCCTGTTATTAGAGGCAGTGCCTTCCGCAGTCAAGTGGGGTGTACGGTAAGGTTCCTAGCACTTGGGAGAGAGGAGCTACTTAAGTCTAGGCTGCTTTATCCTGAGTCCTGCTCTCCGGCGGCTCCTGAGCTGTGCTTTCCTGACTGTTCCTGCTGATTTGCATTCTAAATTCTCTTTATCTTGCTTTTGACCTTTTCTCTTCTTCCTTTGCTCTTTCCAGTTCCTTATCCACCGGGTCCTCAGGAGAGCAACACACGAGCCTGGGGCTGAGGCTGGGTTTGCATTCACAGCAGTGTCTCTGTGACTTGCAGGAAAACGGGAAAATCTTGCTCTCTGCTTCCTTTTGTCTCTATTTGTATTTTTAGTTCCCTATCCTCACCCACCACCCTTTTTAAATTTAGTTTAATTTAATTTTTAAATTTTAAAGACAGGACATGTTTTCTGCAATGTCCCAGTATCTGGTGTTAAGACTGGACAAGTTAAGAGCAGAGGTTTGGGAGTTAGGCAATTTTTGGGCTGTGCGGCATGACCTTGGGGCAATTTTAGGATTCTCCACTAAGTGCTCTGGCCCAGAGATAACTACAAACTGGAAATCCCATTTCTCTCCAGTTAGCCTGCTGAATTCGCTCCAGGTGGACTTCTCTTTGAGGACAGCTCCTATAACTAAGACGCTTTGAACCCATTTTAATGGGGCAGCTAGTGAGCCTGTCACATTTGAAGTCAATGGGTTGTAGGATGGCAGCACCCTCCCCTCTGCAGTAAGTCACTTGAATAGCCTTTTTTGATACTTTGTTTTGTTGGTGACCTGGACAACACTTCCTGGTGCGCTTGCCTTCCCACCTTCTCCCTGTGGAAAGAGGGCTGAGCCAGGAAGCTGGGCCTGGTGTCTGCATCTCACGCATAAGAAGCTCTCTCTCAAAGGAGAGGAGAGAACTGTGGTTCAGGCAAGGAAGACCTCAGCTCATTTGCTCTGGGCAGGAGTGAGCAACACAGCTGGTTAGGCCAGCTATCTCATGCTGATCACAAGCTCCGATGGGCAATTATAAATGTCTTTGATTAATAAAAAATGGGGTGATGAATGAATAGTTAATCAATGCAGTCTGGCAGGAAGCCTCTCTCAGAACCTGGACTGGGGGTTTCAGCAGTGGTGAGGGGAACAATGAAAAGGATCCTTAGGGGTGAAAGGCAAGGCCCCCTCCAGTATGGTTTCTGATAAGCACCTCGGTCCTGATTCCAGCTCCATGATTTTATGGTGGGGTTTCTTGGCAGCTCTGGGGATAAATTTGGGGTGGGGAGCGAGTGATGAGCAAGTGGGAAACAGCTTGTACCATGCCCACCTGAGTGGACAAGGTAATGCGTTGGAAACACAATGAATCCACGTGCAGTTGCCTTTGATCTCTATGTCTGGACCAGCACCTGAAACCGTGTTAGAACTAGCTTGGCTAGGGTGGCCGAGGCGGGATTACCAAAAGCTTAAAGTCAGTCAAAAGAGAGCAAAAAAAGACCCTGTCTGAATCCTAGACAGCTAGGATAGGAAAAAAGAAGAGTTTTTTGTTTTTTTGCAGGTAGTAATGATATAATTTAATAGCAATTGAGAGTTGAGGTCATGGGTTCAAGCCATCTGCAATAAATAGTGAGATTTTTGTCTCCTACAAATGAACGAACATTCCTCCTCAAAACATAGCACAATAAAACAAAAACATCAAATACACACCAGAGAAAATTCTTTGCAAATCCAACAAAACAATCTGATTTAGTAGTACTGTACAAGATCACAGGTTCTATGAAGGTCTTAAAGGAAAGTAGGAAGACAGAGCATTTCAGACAAAGTGTGTTAAAGAATTAATAACAAAACCTTTCATATACAGAAGGATATGCATAAATTAGTGTTTTTCAAACATTGTAGTCATAGAAATCCTTGATATTCATGCAACTATTGAGAACTCCAAAGAGCTTTTGTTTAGTGTGAAATTAGCATATTGGAAATTAAGTTTAAGTCTTTGAAATTTGTACTTATTTAAAATAAAATAATGTGCCATTACATGCATAGCAATATACATAACATGCAAGAAGAGTTTTTAAAATTTATTTATTTAATTAGTTTATTTTAAACTCCAGACTTTATTCCCCTCCCAGTTCATTCTCCGACTCTTTCACATTCCATACTTCTTCCCTGACCCCCTCCTCTACAACCCCACCAGACCTCTAAATTCCATGGGGCCTCCAGTCTCTTGAGGGTTAGGTGCATCTTCTCTGACTGAGCCAAGACCCCGCAGTCCTCTCCTGTATGTGTGTTGGGGGTCTCATATCAGCTGGTGTGTGCTGCCTGGTTGGTGGTCCAGTGTGTGAGAGATCTCAGGGATCCAGGTTAATTGAGACTGCTGGTCCTCCTACCGGGTCACCATCCTCCTCAGCTTCTTCCAGCTTTCCCCTAATTCCCACAGGGGTCAGCAGCTTCTGGTACAACCACTCTGGAAATCAATCTGGAGGTTCCTCAGAAAACTGGAAATATATCTACCTAAAGATCCAGCAATACTACTCTTGGGAATATACCCAAAAGATGCCCCACCATGCCACAGGGGCATGTGTTCCACTATGTTCATAGCGGCCTTGTTTGTGATAGCCAGAAGCTGGAAACAACCCAGATGTCCCACGACAGAAGAATGGATACAGAAACTATGGTTCATTTACACAATGGAATACTACTCAGCCATTAAGAATGAAGGCATCCTGAGTTTTGCAGGCAAATGGATGGAACTAGAAAATATCATCCTGAGTGAGGTAACTCAGACCCAAAAGGACGTGCATGGTAAGATATGTACTCAATAATAAGTGGATATTAGCCAAAAAAAAAAAAAAAAAAAGTGCCAAATACCCAAAATACAGCCCACAGAACTCAAACCGGTCAACAAGTGAGGATGCCTCAGTCCCACTTGGGAGGGAGAAGAAACAGACCACCAGGGGGAGGGAGAGAGATGAGAGAGAAAGGGAGTGGAGGTGGGGCGTCCAGGGGAACGTGATCCAGTACTGGGTGGGACAAAAGGACTGAAGCCCTGAGGGCCAGCAGAAAAGACAGGAAACACACAACCTTGGGAGGTAGGAGATTTGGGGGGACCCTCCAGAATAAACCAGAGACCTGGGAGGTGAGAGACTCTCAAGACTCAAAGGGAGGGACCTTAGATGAAATGCCCTACATTGGGGAGAGGGAACTTGTAGAGCCCACCTCCAGCAGGAAGACAGGGCATCAAGTGAGGGATGG
Source organism: Montemys delectorum (assembly GCA_019843815.1). Lineage (NCBI taxonomy): Eukaryota > Metazoa > Chordata > Mammalia > Rodentia > Muridae > Montemys > Montemys delectorum. The sequence goes on from JADRCD010237879.1 coordinate 19,691, forward strand.
GGTTGTCATCCCACAGTCACATCTCTGACCCATAATTGTTCCTGAGTGAAGGAACTGCAGGGATGGAAATGGAGAGGAGCCTGAGGAAAAGAAAGTCCAGCAACAGGTCCAAAGTGGGATCCAGCTCAAGCGGAGGTCCTAAGGCCTGACACTATTGCAGAGGCTATGGAGCGCTCACAAAAAACGGACCTAGCATGACTGCCCTCCAAAAGACCCAACAAGCAGCTGAAAGAGTCAGATGCTGACATTTGCACCCAACCAATGGACAGTTGTTGTTGTTGTTTGTTTGGTTTTTTGTTTTGTTTTGTTTTTTTAAGAAGGAAGTAGCGGGGCGGGTCCCAAGCCCTTACCGGAGGGATCGTGCAGGAGGCGGCAAGCGGCAGGGGGCAGAGGACTGGGAGGGGCGATGAGAGCGGGAAACCGGCCCAGGTGCGGACTAGGAACGCGCGGGTAGGAATGAGTAGGATACCGGGCTGGGTCTGGCGGAGCTGGGCTGGGTCGGATTGGGCAGAGCCGAGCCGAGCAGAGTCGGACAGGGTGGCTCTGGGCGGCGGGATGGTAGTGGAAGGCGGTGGCCTGGTGGCGGCGGGGCTGCGGGGACAATGATCTGGGAGACAATGACTGCCGGCTGGAGCGCCTGGTAGAAGTTAGTGACTGTCGGTAGAGGCAGCGTGGGATGGAATTGTGGTCCTAGACAAGGCTCTTTTTGGGACATTTTTCATAGTGACCAAGTAGCTGTGCGACCTTGGGGCAAGTTCACAAAATTTTCACAAGTTTTTGTTTCACTTTGTTGCACTGACGAGTTCTAGGTGCAGACCGAGCATTTATTTGCCTGTAGTCAGACCTTCCAGTGGCTCAGGGTGACTGCTCTTTTGGTGGACTGTATTCAGACTTTCGAGTCGGGGATTCTCAGAGGTTCCTATCTCCGCTTGTGATGTCCCCAAACGTTAGGCAGGATATTTTTCCCCCCCGTATGGCATGTGTTGCCTTTTTACCCATGGGTAGTTTCACGGACACCATGAGTGAAAGGATGTGTGAACACTATTTTGGCGGGTGGTGGGGAGAGGGTGTTGTTTTTGTTTTCCCATGTTTGGGAATGAACTCTAGATGATATTGTATGGCTAAGCCACATTCCCTGGTCATGTATGAACGTTTTTATTTTCCAAAGCCTCAGGGCCTTTCTCCTGAGGACCCCTTTCCCTCAGCTGTCTTTTTCCCAAGCTTCCTGTACTAGGCTGCGTCTGCCTTATTTTCCAGGCTCCTGACAAACCATTCCATGGGATTTCTTGCTCAACCCAGAGACAGCTGGAACAAGAGGGCTCATTGAGTCGAGGGCTTGCCAAAGGAATTTCCCACACGTCAGTACCAGTGGTCGTCTCTGAAGTTCAGGATAGGATTTGTGGACTCACTTCACCTCAGACCATGGCCAGCCAGGGCCTGCCTCTTTACTTGGCCACCTTCTTGACTGGGCTCCTGGAATGCATCGGTTTTGCTGGTGTCCTCTTTGGCTGGACTTCACTGTTGTTTGTGTTCAAGGCAGAAAACTACTTTTTAGAGCCCTGTGAACAGGACTGCTTGCTCGGGAGCAATGTAACAGGGTCCTCTGGTAAGGACAAAGATGGCTTTCTAAAGGAAGCCGTGCCTGGTTCCTGGGAGTTGAAAAAGAATAGGGAGGTCTCTGTTCCCTATTCACCATGGCAGCCCTTCTGTGAGGGTAGGACTGTCAGCCCCCTCTCATCCCTCCTGTGGAGGCTAGCAAGGAAAGAAGGAAGGAAATACCACCTTCTAAAGGACCTTTAGAGACCAATACATTTTAATGCAACTTGGTAGCTTTCTGGTCAGTGAAGTTGTTCAAGGTAGAAGGGAGTCCAGTCTGGGAACTAACCTGACAGGAAGGTTGGAGTGATCCTGAGTCTCTCTCATGTTATCAGGGTTCCTAAGAGCTTTTCTTTCCCAGAATTAAAAACACAGGATGAGAAGTTCTCACTCATCTTCACTCTGGCATCCTTCATGAACAACTTCATGACCTTCCCCACTGGCTACATCTTTGACCGCTTCAAGACTACTGTGGCCCGCCTGATAGCCATGTAAGTCTAGAGCCCCAGCCTGGGCAGAATTGAGGGAGGGAGAGGGAGTGTTTAGGCAGCAGTCTGGTTTGGAGGGAAACACTGCCCAGCAGTTGGATCCCAGTCTGCGGACTCTTCGGTAGCACTACCCTCTTTCTACATGCTGGGTTCCCTTTCCTTTCTTTCCACCTTCCTCTGTAGTTGGTAATGTCTCATCCTGTTATATACTCAACTTCCTGAGAGGCCAGGGTTTCAAAATTAACAAGATGTATACTCGATGCCATCTGCTTTCCTTGTCACTTGAATCCCCAGTCTCATTTCTGGCAGGGCCTCACTTCTGGGAGGCTCAGGCTTTGCCTTCATTCTCTCCTGCTTATCATTTTCTGAGTAGTGCCACCCAATGGTGAAATTACAGGTTCCTTCTGATTAGACAGGAGGCTCTTACAATGGGGCTTTCCCTTGCAAATGAGTCAGAGACCTCATGTCTCTGACTCATTTATGGGACTCTGTTGCCTCCTGATTACAAAAATGCCCGTGGCCAGGTTCATTGATAAGCAGGTCTACTATGCCCCAATACAGCCCATGGCAGGAGCATATATGTGCTGATCTGTCAGAAGGGTAGGAAAGTAGAGAGTAAAGCAAGTCCCTTACACTTAAGCTTTGGGGATAATAAATCAGACATAAGCTTGAATTTTGTTTCCCGTTATTTCTTCTCTGCCACATGTCCTTTGAACTTCTGCTTTCTAATACCACCTTTGTTACCTATCTTTACAAAGTCCTCTACCACTAAGGCAGCCCAGGAGCTTTAGCGTTTATCCTAGAATCACTTGAACTTTTTTGTTTTTTTTTTTGTTTTTGCGTTTTGTTTTAATGTTGCTGGGAATGGAACCCAGGGCTTCATGAAAGCCAGGCAGGTATCTACTTCTGTGTTGGTGACTTTTCTGTTGCTGTGATAAAAAAAAAAAAAAAAATTATGATCAAAGCAACTTAGAAAAGGAAACATTAAATTGAGCTTATGGTTCCAGAGTCTGCGATGGTGTAGGGAAGGCTTGGCCTTAGGCTATTGGAATGGCAGTCAGAGCTCACATCTGGATCCACAATCAGGAAGCTGATAAAATACCGAGACACTGAGGGTGGCATCACAGCCAGCCACTTGGACACACCTCTTCAAACAAGACCATGACTCCTAGTCTTCTCCACCAACTGGAAACCAAGTATAGAAATATATGTGCCTGTTGGGGGCATAGCCATTTAAACTACCACCCCTTCTAAGCCACACCCCAGCTGTGAACTCAATGACTTGGCATTTGGAATCTGATGCAGGTGTGTCCACCCCTTCTGAAATTATGACACTGAGTTGTCACCTGAACTCTTCAACAACCGTGTAGTCCAGTCACACACACACACACACACACACACACACACACACACACACACAAAATCTCGATAACTTTTTTTTTTTTACTAAGTTTATGATTCTCTTAGTTTGAATTCATAACTATTCTTGGCTGCATGTTGACTAACCCTTTCCTTTTCCAGAAAAGGCTACTGAGGCCCAGAGAAAGGCAGCACCTTGTCCAAAGTCAGATGTGGAGATGAAATTAGAATTCAAGGTTTTGACTTGCAGGCGAGGCATCAGCCCCCTTTCCCAAGGGATTGGCCTCAGGATCAGAGGGTCTGTGCCATGTCTTCTGTCTCCCTGAGCCTTTTACATATCGGCTGAGCTCATTATCCAAGAGTTTGAAGTGTAGCCTTAGACACTGGATTCTGGATTAGTTACTTTCATGTTACTCGGGCAAAATACCATGATCGAAGCAGCTTGAGGAGGAAGCCTTCTCATGGCTCCAGGCTCTGGTTCGTCATGGTAGGACACCCCAGTAGCAGGAGCCTGCGGAAGCTGTTCACATCGCATCTGAAGTCACACAGAAGATCGGGGGAGCTGAGCTCATTTCCTCTGTTTTATGCAGTCCAGGGTCCTCTGCCATCCAATAGTTCCACTCCAGTCCAGATGGGTCATCCAGTATTAGCTACTGTAATCCGTCCATTGCCTGATTCTAGGTTCAGGTGATTCTAGGTTCTCATGGAGTTTACCGGTGAGATTTACTATCACACTTAGTAGCTATGGGGTCAGGACTTCCTCTCCAGTCAGTCAGGACTTCTCTGGTGCTGACCTCTCAGAAGTGGCTGTACCCCTGGAGTTCCCTGGCTGACAGTGCTGTCATGTTCTAGCTAGCGTTGGATGTCAGCTGAGCCGATATCCTGCTTGGTTCTCACGTTTCTTCTTTTTAACCGGATGCTTCTGTGTTCCAGAGTTTTCTACACCTGTGCCACACTCATCATTGCCTTCACCTCTGCAGGTGAGGGTGGGCAGTCGGGAGGGAGGGACAGTTGGGGAGTGGATGGATGGGCGGGGTACAGAAGGCAAAGAAAGGGCCCATGATATTTTCATAGACCCACATTGTCTGTGAAAAATTTATCCTACTGAGGAAAGAATTATATCTATATAATATTAAAATGTTCTCCTGGGTTTTTTTTTGTAACATGTATGATAATTTTGAAAATAATCTTCGCTTAGCAGAATCAAAATCGACAGCCCTGTGGCATGCAAAAAACTGCTCCCAGTGATTCCTATAAAAGTCTGTGCATTCCAGGCTTGCCTGTTTCCCTTTCCTTTGTTATGTGGGGGAGAAAACCAAAATAAGATGAGGGTGAGAGGGACTAGTTTAATAACTCCTAAGGCTATGGCTAAGTCTGTGGGAAGTGGACCTAGAAGCAGGAGGTTAGATTGGCCAAGAGGTAACTCGCCGCAACATTCTTCCCCAGGGGCAAATTAGGTGCTTAATTTTGGGGATTGAGAAATGAAAATAGTGAGGTCTGTTGTGTAATAGCTGTGACAGAGCCAGCTGATGTCATGAGGGAGTTTCCACTTGTGTTCCGCCAACCCAGGGGCTTGGTATTTTGGTCTAAACAAATCTCATGAAGTCACATTTGTAAGAGTTGAGCAATAAGCTAAGCCTATTTATTTATATTATTACTTATGTGTGTATTTACATTTGTGAGTTTTGAGCAAGAATCCCCTGTTATTTATTTATATTATTACTTACTTATGTATATGTGTCAATGTGTGCTCTCACTTGAGTGTGCATGTAGAGTGTGTGGCTTACCTACTTACATCTAAGTAGAAGCCAGAAGTCTACCTTAGGCCCCTCAGGAGTCTTGTGTTTTTAAGGCAGCATCTCTCGTTTTGTATCTAGCTCACTCGATTTTTGTTGGCTAGGCTATACTTGCTGGCCACAGATTCTCATGCTTGCAGGGTAAATTCTTCACTGACTAAGCCAACACCCCAGCTGTCTTAGTCAATGTTGCATTGAGACACATGACCAAGGCAACTTTTATAAAAAGCATTTGATTGGAGCTGGCTTACTGTTTCAGAGGATTAGTCTATTCTCTAATAGACTAAAGAGTGTTGGCCCACAGGGAGACAGTGCTGGAGAGGTAGCTGAGAGTTATACAACTGGATCCGCAGACAGCAGGAAGGAGAGAGAGAGAGAGAGACATGGGCCTGGCTTAGGCTTCTGAAATCCCAAAGCCCACACCTAAGTGACACACTTCCTCCAACAAGACCGCACTACTCCAACAAGGCCATACCTCCTACCCCCTGTCAAGTACTCCACTCTCTCATGACCAGACATTTAAATATATGGGTCGACGAAGGCCATTCCTATTCACATCACTTCACTAGCCGAGCAAAAGTCTCTCTTCCTCCATAAAACAGGACTTTTGGGAAAAGTATTGATGCTAAGATGATTTTACTGTGAAACAGACCTCCAATCTTTAGCTCATTAGGAGAGATGTACATTTGTAAACAGCAGAAAGTGAATGGCAAATAGTGTGACTCATCTCTAAAATCATCTCTTTCTAGAGCTTCTCTAGGCATCGAACAGTAGTTACTTAAGAGGAGGTTAAGAGGTTGTCAAGATGTCTTAGCGGGTAATGATGCATGCTACCAAGTCTGATGACCTGAGTTTGATTCCCAGAACCCACATGGTAGGAGAGACCCAACTCCCACAAGTTGTCCTTTGGCCTTCACACATACGCCAGTGCATACACACACACACACACACACACACACACACACACACACACACGCATACCTATAAACATATTAATACACACATTACCACATACAAACGCATACATACGTATAGTATACATACCACACATGCACACACATAAACATATATTACCACACATACCACTCCCACATACACATACATTACCACACACACACACACACACACAAATATATACCACACACACACACACACGCACACATACATAACTCATGCACACATACATAACACACAGACACACACAAATAAAATGTGGGAAAAATAGAGGATGCTAGGACAGGTCTAATATACCAATAAGCTTTGGATTACCTGTTGCAAAAATTGCTCCTTTTTAAGACTACTTTTTCAGTGACTTGGAGTCATTTGGAGATTATTCAACACTTAGGAGGCCTGTTGCTTGCGTGCCAGTTTTGCTTACTTATTTGATTTTGTTGTTCTGTTTAGAACCAGGAACGTACTTATGCAGCACTTCTTATGCCAAGCACCACACCACAAGGCAGTGCTCAAAATTTCACAGCCAAAGGGAAGGGTCCCAGGCATTTCTCTCTCAGTTGTCACAGTGCTTCAGGAAAGCAGGATAGAGTCTCTTGTTTCTGTTCCTAGGGTGAGGAGAGCGAGACAGATTCTGAAGGTAGATCATGGTCATGGTGAGGCAGTGATTTGGAGGCTGGATTTGGGGGCTGACTCCAGAGCCCTCTTCTCCCACAGTGGTGGAGCAGGCATTTATGGTCTACTGCAGACCCCCAACTGCCTTTGGTAAGGAGAAGGGGGCCTCAGGAGTCATGAGAAGGTGTGACTGGAGAGTCTCTTGACCAATTCCCTAAGGCTCTCAAAGGACACCAGCAGGCTGGTGAAGTGAGCTTCGAGTGCTACTGTGTTGACGGTTTGAAGCTGATGGGAGCTGGAGCCTTCTGGAGGAGAGAGGAAAAAGTACAGCTTCTTAGGCTTTGGGTTCCAATGAAATTGCCACTCACTCCTGTGACTTTTATGGTTCTAGACACTGCCGTGCTGCTCTTCCTCGCCATGCCCATGCTTGCAGTGGGAGGAATTCTGTTCCTCATCACCAACCTACAGGTGTGAGCCTGTGTCCCCTTCCCTTCTCCCAGGCAGCTGAGGGAGGAGCAGACATCACTGGTTGACCCAAACTAGAGTGGAAAGAACTGGGGTGCAAGAGGGTGGAGATAGTAATTATGCCTGGGTACTGAAGAGGGTAAGTAATTGTCTCATGAAGAAGTCAGCTAAGTTTGCCTTGTCTTCTCCAGATTGGGAATCTCTTTGGCAAACACCGTTCAACCATTATCACCTTCTACAATGGGGCATTTGACTCCTCTTCGGCAGTGTTTCTCATCATTAAGGTAGGGATTCCAGAAGCTGGGGCTGAGGGGATAACCCAGTCAGTAAAGGGCCTACTGTGTGAGCACAACTATCCTAGTTAGATTCTCAGAATCCCCGTGAAAAGGCCGGGTGTCCTGGTGTGCGCTTGTAATCCCAGTGTGGAGTGTTACAAACAGGCAAATCTCAAAGGCACTGTGAGACCCTGTCTCCTGATGAACGACGCTCAAGGCTGTCCTCTGGCATTCATATACTTTCACACACACAATACTAACTTAACATTTATTGAATGCTTGAGCCCTTATTAATTCCAGTCACTTGTCCTGTGAACCCTGCCTGACTTCTGTCAGCCCTGGAGGTAGGCACATTCCTCAGGTGACACACTTGAGTGTTAGGGAGATCATGATGCCTGTCGGAGGTTCTGCATTGGAAACTATGATGTTGGAACCTGCACTTAGGTTTGTTTGCCTCTAGAGATGAGCTAGGGACCATTAAGCCCCCTCTTTACACTAAGCCTATACTCTTGGCTTGGTGAAGAAGGAAAATGCGATCATGATATACTTGGATCAGGGATGGACAGAAACTGGGAACTCTGTAAAAAATAGCATTTGCTGATGTGTACTTCCACCTAGGAAAAGTGGGTAGGAAAGGCTAGTGAGGGCTGTAGAGACTACACAGGGGCCTTTCTATCTCTCCCAAGGGCTGGTTGTGAGAGTCAGGAGAACAAACTGTTGGCAAGGATATTAGAAGCCCATTAACAACCACTCTGCTAATGGTTTTTTTTTTTATTAAATTAATTAATTGTTATTATCATTTAAGAAAAGGCCTCTTAAGCTGGCCCAAGGCTCACCGTGTAGTCCAGTTTGTTCTTAAACTCATAATCATTCGTCCTTAGCCTTCTGAGTGCTGGGATTATAGACGTGTGTCATGACATCTAGCTTCAATTAGTTTATTTTTGGGACAGCGTCTGACTGTGTAGGACAGGCCGGACTGAATCTTGCAGCCCAGGCTAGCCTCAAACTCTCGGTCCTTTTGCCTTAGGCTCTCTAGTGCTGCAGTTATAGGCAGGAATCACCATGCCTGGCTTTGTTAACGATTTTAGTGTTTAAGTCATTGCTAACAGTTTTATTTGGCTAGTGCCTTGCCTAACCCTCGGGATGATTTCTGGTTGGTCTAAGCTAACAATGGCGAACTCTGCCTCTACTACCACTGACAGGTAGAGGCAGGCATGCTGTATCATTGCAATGAGATAAAGTGGGTGTATAGTGGAGTTTCAGGGGACGTTTCCGCCCTGAAGGAGGGTTTCTGAAAGGAGAGTAGAAGAAAACCTTTAGGTTGGAGGCTGGCTCAGTTGTTAGAATGCCTGCCTCGTAAGCACAAAGCCTTGAGTTCAAGCCCCAGCACTGCATAATCAAGCTTGGTAGCATACCTTCAATCCCAGCACCAGGGAGTTGAAGACAGGAGGATCAAAGTCAAGGTCATCTTATATTATACAGGGAGCTTGAAGCCTGCCTGGCCTACCCAAGACCTCGTTGCAACAATGAAAGCCTTCTTCTCCACCTCTCTCTGTTCTTCCTCTTTGAAGATTGCAGTGGGAAGGAAGGGGTAGTAGTTGACACTGTAGTAATTGCTTTGATGGTGAGGCAACCAGCTGGAACACAAGGACTGGCAATGAAAAATGGAGTGAAAAATGGTGGCCCCTGTACTGTCCAACCTAGGGTTCTTTCTGGGCTTTTGCTAGGCCGCCCATGGGCTCATGAGCTTCATTTAGTCCCAGGAGCGCCTTGACAAGAAAGTCTGAGTCCCTGAGGCTCTCCAGACCCTTTGCGGGTGGTGCAAGAGCTATTTTACAGGCTCCTTTTCCTTACCAGGTAAAGCTTACCTGGATGTATCTCCTTCTCTTTGAAGGCAGAAGGGAGGGGCTGGAGCAGGAGTGGGGTTCTCCATTTAATCTGACCCCGTTGCTTCCTGTGTGGCCATTTTGCTTCTCCAGACTTCAGTGCCATTCTCTGTAAAAGGATGAGGTTTGTCTCAATTTGTGGTTTCTAACCTGGAAATTGAGGAATTTAGAGGTTCCTTTTGAGTCACCCAGGAGAACACAGGGGAGGGTCCCTCTGTAGCTTCCCACAGGTGTGTTTTGTAAGCTGGCCTCTTGTGTGAAGAGTTGCCCAGAAGGACTTGTTATTGGGGGGGTGGGGGGGGGGGAGTAGCATTAAGCAAAAAGGTCTCTGAGAGTCACGAGAAGAGGTATCACAAGATTGTAGGGGCAAGTGACAAGATGGCTCCCTGCTGCTTACTAGGCCCTGAGTGAAGGCGATCTTTCTGCAGGGCCAGGAGGGCAGGCAGCAGGCTCTGCTGAAGCTTCGGAAATGTGGCTTTCGACTTCTGCTTCCTAGGCCTTTCACACATGATAAAATACATATAGTATAAAATTTACTATCAAAAAATTTAAAAATTGTCTATTGATGTAGGGTATGTGTGTGTGTGTGTGTGTGTGTGTGTGTGTGTGTCGTGGATGTGCCACAGCATGTCTGTGGAGGCCAAAGACTACTTGAGGGAGTCCATCCACCATATGGGTTGTGGGTGTTGAACTTAGGTCATGAAGCTTTGGCAGCAAGCACCTTTTCCCACCGAACCATTTTGCCAACCCATAACCACCTTTTAAGTGTACAGGTTAGTAGTTTAGGTACATTAACGCTATTGAGCAACAAGCATCCATCTCGAGAGAAATTTCACATTATAAAATTGGAACCCTGTACCCATTAAACACACATTTCTCATTCCTTCTGCCCATTTTCAGCCTCTGGCAATTGCCATTATACTTTGTATGAGTTTGACTCTCCCACGACTCTCCTGTAAGTAGAATAATATGGAATTTGTCTTTTGGGGACTGGCTATCTTCATTTGATGTCATGTTCTCAAGGTTCATCAGTACTGGGGTGTGTGTCATGATATTTTGTAAAGGCTGTGGTATAGTCTCTCAAGTGGCTATACCACACATTGCTCATTCATTCATCTGTCCACAGACACTTTGATTTCTCTCGGCACTTTCGACTAAGCTCCTGGGAGTACTGGTGTTATCCTGACATGTTGCTCTTTTCTTCACAGCTTCTTTATGAGCAGGGCATCAGCCTCAGGTCTTCGTTCATCTTCATGTCTGTGTGCAGTGTCTGGCATGTTGGGCGTACTTTCCTTCTGATGCCCAAGGGACATATCCCCTACCCACTGCCTCCCAACTACAGCTATGGGTAAGCATGACTGGCCAATATCTCATCTGATCCGAGGTAGGAAAAATGGAAGACTAACCCTGCTATAGGAGAAGAGTATATTGGTTAGCTACTCCTACATAGTGAACAGGCCAAGCATTTCATTTTTCTTTCTTTCTTTCTTTCTTTCTTTCTTTCTTTCTTTCTTTCTTTCCTTTTTTAAAGATTAGCTTATTTTTATTTTGTGTATATGAGTGTTTTGTCTGTGTAAATGCATGTGTATCATGTGTACCATTGGTGTCCATGGAGGTCAGAAAAAGGTGTCACGTCACCTAGAACTAGAGTTACAGATGGGTGTGAGCTGCTATATGGGTACTGAGAACCAAGCCTGGATCCTCTGAAAGAACAGAGAGTCCTTTTAACGGCTGAGCTGTGTTTCCAGCTCCTAAGAATTTATTTCTTACATCTGAGCCAGACTTGAATGAGTTTATCATTTAGGCCTCCAATCGTCTGATGTGTTAGCAGGGAGTTGGCTGGTCTGCTAGGGCCTTGCTTACAGGGTTTGGAGTAACAGGAATGTCTGTAACACAGGCTAATAATGCTCCAGAATTCTTGTTTGGGTGTGTGCACATAATGGTTCTGGGGTTCAGAGAGGGGGCAGTAATGCACGCAGTTATTTTTGAGGCTTTGACTTGGAATTGATGTGTCACTTGTATGCTACATTATCTTGGCTGGGGCAGTTCACATGTCTAGGCTAGATGACAATGAGAAATGGGCAGAGTCCCATTGCCAAGGATGGAGACAGAGGAGGTGGGGTACCGTGATCACACTGGCTGTCAGTTATAGGGAGCCAAGGGGGCATCTTCATTTGCTGTCCACTTGCTATTTGTTGTACCCCATATGCTCTTTGAGTTCATTCTCACAGCTTCATTTCCTACTGATAGCCGTGTATGAAATTTTGTGTACTGATGGCTGTGTACTGATATCTGTGCCTTCGTTTTTCATCTGTGAAAAGGAGGCTCTGAGAGGTAAAGCTGGAGCCACATGAGAAAGATTCAGAGCTGAGACTTGTAACAAGACCCACTCTCTTCTTCCGTATTTCCAGGATACCCCAAACGTGTCTATCAGAATCAATCAGATCATTACAATAAAAAATAGAATGGAAACATGGAAACCTGGCTATTAGCCAGTAGACATTCGGATTTAGTTGGCCTAGGTTACCACTTGGCCATCAAGGTTGTTCAAGAAGTGATGCTGTGTGAAGGAACGTGAGGATCCTCTGCACTGCTTTCTGGTCTTGTTCTGGTCAAGCTCATAGTCCTTGGGCTGAGTGCTGGGGCTTTTGTTTCCACAGCTTGTGCTCCAGGTTTGGCACTAGAAAGAAAGAGAATAAAGCAGCTGAGCATGAAACCAAGGAGCTGCAGTCAAAGGAATGTCTGCCACCGAAGGAAGGTGAGTTCTGCTTCACCCACGTCCCCTGCAGACACTGGCAGCCCATGCCTTGGTGGCTTCTCATCTGCTTTCAACTCCAGGAAGTCATCCCAGGGGTTCAGAATAAGGCCAGGCTATGCAAGGAAGAGCCCATAAGCGTTTTTCAATCCCCTCACTTTAGAGAGGGCCCAGAAAGGGCAGGGTCTTTGTGTGTTTTCACTGCCTCTTTCTTACCTTATCCACCCCACACCTCAGCACTCCTCATACTGAGATCTATCTTCCATTGCCCTGATCCCTACACTCTGGTCTTGCCCTCTCTTGGGATTCTAGGGCACCAAGGTTGGCATGTATGTCTCCATTTCTTTATGACTCTTGGCTCTGACCTCTTTCCATCCATACCATCCCCATCACTTCCTCCTTTCCCCCCTCTGTCTGCTCTGAGTCTTTGCTTATGAATATTATAAACCACTGTTAGCTACAGTAGAAGTAAAAATAGGAGGAGGAGGGAGGGGCTGGGGGAAGGCAGGTCATAGGGCAGAAGTAGCAGCTGGGCAGGAGAAAGCAGTTTCCAGAGCAGGGCAGTTAATAGAATTACATTGTATTTGTGACAATTTTTTTTTCTATATGAGCAGATTTTAGCTGTTCTTGGCACACAAAAAAAATGGGCAACAATGTGAGGTGATGGATATGTTAATTTGCTTTGCTATGGTAACCATTTTACTATCTATATGTACCCGATGACAGCATGTTGTGTGCTTTAAATACACACAATAAAATTTATTTGTTAAAAAAAAAAAAAAAAAAGAATAGGGGCCAGGGTTGTAGCTCAGTCGGTAGGGCCCTTGCCTAGCATATGCAAAGCCTTGGGTTCGATCCCAGCACTGTATACATCTAGGCATACAGGTTCAATGTCAACCTTAGCTACATGGTGAGTTCGAGGCCGGTCTGGGCTACATAAGACCCTGTCTCAAACAATAAAAAGAGTAAGAGGACTGTGGAAGGCTCACATAATCAAGAGGAAAGTGAACCTGCCAGGCTACAGAGGTGTGAGACCAGGCTGCCTCTGAGCATTCCCGTATATTAAAGTCGTAACCAGTCTGCCTATTTAGGGAGAATGAGTTAATTGGTCAACTGGGTGAGGAACAGAATATTTAATCCATGGTCCCAATTGGACCAGAGAGAACAAGGGAGTCCTAAGAAAATGAGTGATTCTGGGATCAAAACAAAGGTAGGGGACACAGAGTAGTCCAGAACAATAGCTGTCCATCTTACCCCTCACTCTGTCCCAATATTCTCCTTGGTTTTCATTACATCATCTTGGCTGAGAATGATCAGGAAAGTACTACAGCAAGAGGTATCATTGAGCAGGCTGTGAGAGACAGATCAGATTTCAAGATACCAAGGAACAGGAGGAGAGCCATCCAAGGTGGAAGGACAAGATGATGAAGCATGGTGGAGGGGCTGGGGGAGTTTTAGTTGGCTCATAGAGGACAAGAGTGGATGGTGAACTTAGGTCTGAGATCGTCTTGTTAAGGGCCACTTTGGCCCACCCAACCCTTCCTCTTTCCCTGTCATTTATGCCGCGTTCTTCCCTTACCTATCAGAGAACTCTGGACCAGAGCAGCAGCAGCAGCAGCAGCAGCAGCAGCAGCAGCAGCAGCAGCAGGAGCAACATTCTTTTCGACGCTGCGTGCTCTCTCGCCGATTCATCTTGCACGTAGTGTGGCTGTCTATCATACAGTTGTGGCATTACCTCTTCATTGGTACTCTCAACTCTCTACTCACCAAGTTGGCTGGTGGGGTCAAAGTGAAAGGTATGTGGGCTTCAGAGGAGGCTTTCGGGAGGTCTCGAGTAGGAACCTAGGTCCCTGAGAGACTTGGGATCAGATGCTGTGCCAACAAAACTATGTATTCCAGAGTGGTTTCGGAGGGTCTGGGGAGGAGGGCCGGAGAGAAGGGCGAGATGAGAGTCTTCTCTTGTGAAGTAGCCTGAAAATTTCTTCTCACCCAAGTCTTCTTTTTTTTGTGCCTTCACAAGTCAGTACCTACACAAATGCCTTTGCCATCACACAGTTTTTTGGTGTACTGTGTGCTCCCTGGAATGGCTTACTCATGGACTACCTTAAACAGAAGTATCAGAAGGAAGCCAAAAGGACAGGTAAGCCTGAGATCGGGGAGCCAGGAGAGATCTTCATAGACTTCCACAGTCGCCTTGTCTTTGTCTTTACTCTTTCTCCCTGACTGGTTCATCCACCCATTTAACCCTTGGCCATACATTTTGTGTCAGCCATAGGACCAGTCCTCTGGGGATTTAGTTATGGATGAGGCAGGTAAATCTTGTCGTCTTCAGCTGTACTAATCTAGAGGTTGGGATAATCCATAAAGTATAGATGGCCTGTTACTGATGGAGTGCTGGATTCTATGACCAGGCAGAGCCACTCCCACACAGCCATTCTGTTTTCCTATTTCCATCGTCCACAAGTCACATGAGCTATCCAACACTTTATTGCATAGTGGGCTTACTGTTGGGTGGGTTTGCCCAGCTGATGCGAAACGTTCTGAACATATTTGAGCTAGTGTACATTGAACCGTGATACCCCATAGGCTAGGTATGTTAAATTCATTTTCAACTTGCTGGTATTTTTGGCTTCCAATGGATTTTTCTGCATATAGCTCTACTGTGAGTCATTGAGCCTCTGTGAGCATGCAGCATGAACGGGCAGCAGACTATGGGTACTAAGAAGGGTGCATTGCCTGTTCTGGGTGAGGCAGGGTTGTTGTCAGGGAAGGCTTCTTCAGAACCAGGATAGAAAAGACAAAGAAAGGAGGGGAAAGGGAAGAGTCTGATGGTGGCTAAAGACCACAGTGGCGTGACAGAGCTTACAGAGATAGGTATTCAGGAACCCGGATCCTTTCTGTGAGTGAGTCAAGCTAATCAGAGGGCAGAGTTTGAGAGAGTTGCAGGAAAAACCAGGAGAGAGCATAAGAAGGCTTCAGGCTACTCACAGTACCTCAGAGTTAGAGCATGCTGCTTGGGTGTGCTTGCCAGAACAGAAGGATGCTGGGGTGTTTCACCCTGGGTAAGCTGAGAGATAAGGGAGAAAAGGAGGGAGCACCAGTGACTGTTTGCTTTGTCTCCGTCCTCCTCTCAGCTCTCTGCATCCTAACCCCACTGCAGGATTACTTGCAAATACTTCATAGGCTCTCCGTGATAAAAAACAGTATCCATTCAATCAATATCACCATGAAAAATACCCATTCATTCTTAATATTTTCTAATATGCAACTTCCACATCTCCCAGTTGACCTCAATATATAATTGTTGTTTCCTGACTGATTTGTTCAGCATCTCCATACAAAGTCCACTCAAAGTTAAAAGGACAAACTTCAATTGATGTGTCCTTTGTATCATTTTTAAATATTTATTCAAGACTAGGTGTCATCCAGTTTAGGCAAGACTTCAAGTTACTATGTATCCAAGGCTGGCCTTGAACTTCTGATCTTTCTGCTGTCACTTCCCAAGTGCTAGGATTACTACCATACCCAGCTAACAGACTTTTTCCTCCCTCTTCTTTTTCCATACCTGGAATAGATACCTGAGTCTCATGCATGCCAACCAAACACTTTGCCACTAAGTTGTATCCCCAACCCCAATTCCCTTCTTTCATAGTTTACGTCAGCGTCCCTCCTCTTGTTTATTTGTTGAAGTAAGTGGGATATTTTTCCTGTCAGATTTCCCACATTTGGACTTGGCATCTTTTGGGTATTTCATGAATGGATTCTTTTGATTGGGTATTTCCTATAAATAGGCAGATTCAAAGTTTGGAGGAAGCTCAGGGGTTTTTTTTTTGTTTTGTTTTGTTTTGTTTTGTTTTTTTGGCAAGAGTAAGTAGAAATGGAGTTGTGGTCTCTCTGGTTCCTTCGCAGGTCCCTGCTATTTACAGTCATTATGACACTGAGATATATCAGCTGCTTCAGAACTTGGTCTGATCCATCCATTATAAAGTTTCCCATCAGCCCAAGCAGCTAATGATTTTGCAACCACTGTGATCAGTTAGAGACCCATGATTTGATTAGGGTGCTATTTCCGTCTCTCCTCTGGCTTTTGGCAGCTACAGCTCCTCCAGAAGACACAGCTTCTCGCCTTGTCTCTCTACACTGAAGTAAACGCCTGCCTTCCTCTGCTTAACCAGTTTCAGGATGACACATTGACCGCACAGCCCACCAGAGACTTTAGAGTCCAGCTGTATACATACTGAAGCTCAATGGTCTCGTTTTGTGTCTGAGTTTTCAAAACTTTATGGGTTTTGTTTTTTGTTTTTTGTTTTTTAAAAACCTTTATTTTGGAGAATTTCATAAGTGTATTCTATGAGATAGGATCTTACCTGATTTTTTCTTTTTCTTTTCTTCTTTCTTCCTTCCTTCCTTCCTTCCTTCCTTCCTTCCTTCCTTCCTTCCTTCCTTTCTTTCTGAGGGAAGATTGCTTTGTTTGAAAAAACAAACCTTTAAGTTGCACCAAGTGTATCTTGATCCCATCCTGCTCTGCCTAACTCTTCCGTGCTGGAGATGGGGCTCAGGGCTTCTCATGTGCTCTGCGAATGCTCTTCCTCTCAACCGCAATCTGCCCTTTACTATTTGTGGGTTTTTTTTTTTTTTTGTTTTTTTTTTGACTGGCTCTCATTATGTATCCTTAGCTGGCTATCCTAGAACTCAATATGACCAGGCTGGCCTTGAACTCACAAAGACATGTGAGCTCTCCTTCCTCAGTGCTGAGGTTAAAGGCATACATATGCTACTGCGAGGGTGGGTGGGTGCATGTTGAGGTGTGCCTGCAAAGTTCAGAGGACAACTTGTAGGGCTCAGTTCTCTCCTCCTACTGTGTGGATCCCAGCAATGGTTTGCGGGTTGCCAGGCTGGTGACGGGTACCTTTACCTGCTGAGCCGTCTCACAGGCTCTCACCGTTCTTCTTCTGGTTTATATCCACCCACCTTTGGCCACTGGAAACTTTACGAGTCTAAAATGTGGGACCCTCAGACGCAACTCAACTTTAGTCAGTGTCCTTGCCATCTAGTGCCATGAAAGGTTTGGATCTGTCTAACTTGACGTGTCTCCTGCACCAAACTTGAAATTGGCTATTTCTCCAACCAGTCTTGGGTCTCTATTGGAAAGCAATATTCAGAGTCTTCAGGCTGGGTGTCCTCTCTCTCTTTGTATGCTCATCCTTTTTAAAATTAAATTTGAAAGTTCTCATGGCAGGTGGTGGGCTTCATTATGACATGTCTTACTTTCCGTATGTATGACAGCGGCACTGTGTGTGTTCAGTATGTACCATTCTTAGTCATCCCTCTCTCCTGCTGCCCCTCTGCACCCACCGCCTCCCTTCTGCTGGTCCCTATCTTCCCCCAGATAGTCTCCCTTCCTGCCTGCGTGTCACCCTCTCTTACAGTGGGGATTTCTGCACTCCCGTGGTCTCTTTTCTTCTGCTTCAGTGACCCTACATGCATACTCACATATGTGCACATGCTACGCACATACACATGAGTCCAACTGGACTCATGTCATGTCCGTTGGTCTCATTGTCTGTCTGTTTGTTTGTTTCTGAAATTTTGAGATTGCTCTGCCTGCTCTTTCCTCTTTGAGTTTTGCTGAAAACACTCACAAGTTAAGCAGTTACGTTTCCTCAAAACCAAAACGGGGAAGTGAGTCTCTCCCCCGCTTCTTGCTTTCCTTTCTTTCCTCCTTTCCTTATTGTCTTTAAAACACAGCAATCACCTATGTAAACATATATATATATATATATATATATATATATATATATATATGTGCCCCTCGCTTAGATCAAACACAGAGCTTCGTTCACACAGTTGTGCACTTGTCTTTTCTATGATCCTCTCTTTATTCTGAGCCTCTCCTCACCCTGATAACTGCTGCCCCGCTCTCTTGTTATGTGGCTGGCTTGTACTTGATACCAGGTGCCTCTGTCGGTGACTGAGATTGCTTTAGTCCTTTGCTATTACCAGTTCTGTAGAAACAATCATCATCGTCATCATCATCATCATCATCATCATCATCATCATCATCATCAGGGGGGCAATAGTGGGTGTGGAGCCTGTTCAGAGGCCACTGCCTCTCTGAGTGAGTTAGGAAGCCCTGTGGAACTGAGAAGATCAGACACATTTGGTTGACATGTAAGAAGAGGACAGTTATTAACAGTGAGGAGTTGGTGTTGAGATATGACCTGGTTCTGTCTGGTTAGTTCTGATCCTTCTTGGTGTTTTCTGATCTCCTTTGGGTACAGTTACAGCCACCTCTATTTCCTTCTGAACCAGGTTCCTCGTCTGAGGCTGTGGCTCTCTGCTCCATGGTGCCTTCGCTGGCACTGACGTCTCTGCTGTCCCTGGCCTTTACCCTGTGTGCCTCCGTTCCTGTCATACAGCTACAGTATGCCACCTTCATCCTGCAAGTGGTCAGCCGCTCCTTCCTGTATGGGTGCAACGCTGCCTTCCTCACGCTGGCGTAAGTGAGCTTAGGGAGAAGGAAGGTGGGCAGGCAATGAAGAAATTTGGGGGGGGGGGTGAGATGGGCCTGGAGGTACATGTAGAAGGGGCCGTGGCTGGGTATGCATGCAGGCGGAGCATTCATACACCAGAGCCTCTGTGTCCAAGGAGAATCTCTGTCTACTTGGTGAACTCTTATTTCCCTCAACTACCCACTTCTGTTTTAACTCTCCCATAGAAGAGGTTGATGTGTTTATAAAAAGATAAAGAGAGGGGGAGGTACCTTCTATGGAGGAGTGTAGTCAGGTGTAAGGGAAGGGGGTGTCTCAGCAGGCCCATGCCGAGGCATGCCTTCCCCCTGAGGGACCAGCCACAGGATGGTATAGTATAGAATAGAGTTTCTTCAGGGCATGGGGAGGGGAGTTAAGAGGGCAATACAGGCACAGAAAGGCAGAGAGAGGGAGAGAGTAGAGAAGTAGAGCCTGGCCATGGCTGTGAGCATGTGGAGAGGGGGGAAGAGAAAGGAAGGGGAGAGCAGGGGCAAGAGAGAAGCAAGGGAACAAGAGAGCAAGAGAACAAGAAAACAGAGGAGGGGAAAGTAGTCCCTTTTATAGTGGGCCAGGCCTGCCCACTGTTGCCAGGTAACTGTGGGGTGGAGTTTAGACAGAATGCTAACAGAGGTAGAAAAGTATTTTCCCATCTTTGTGTCCTTGGTACTCCATTCTTGCTACTTTTGATAGCACCTGTATCTGTCTTTTCCTTAAGACCTTCCTAGGCATAGCCTGGGCCTGGGTCTCTTCTGTCCCCGTAGGGCTCAGTATAGTACTTTCTCTGTGTCTTGTGGTTAGAACTGAGTAGAGTGGGAGAAGAAAGGGCTTGCATGGATGGGTGATGGGCAGGCCTATGACAGGGGAGTCGGCCGATAAACATTCTCGAACACCAGGCCCCTACTTGGAGTGGGAGTAGTTGTTGGGGGGTGGGGGGAAGTCAGTAAAACTCACCGAAACCTCTATCTTTCTCTCCTTAGTTTTCCCTCAGAGCATTTTGGAAAGCTCTTTGGGCTGGTGATGGCCTTGTCAGCTATTGTGTCTCTGCTGCAGTTCCCCCTCTTCAAAGTCTCCCCTGAGAGCAATGCTGTATATGTGAGTATCACACAGGGCCCATTTCTGGCCAGCCTGTGTGTAGGCTCTTGACTAGAAAGGTTCCAGGCTGGGCCTACTGCATAGGGCCCCAGCAGGGGGCGCCCTAAGCTGGCTCGGGAGGCCTGGATGTGTTAGAGGCTTCAGTAGAGCAAAATGGAAATATTTAGGGTTTCACTTCTCAAATTAGGGTCATAGGCAGAAACCTGTGGCAGGCTCAAGCTGGGGCTTCCTAAGGTCGCAGGATTAACATGGTACCTACCACTTCCCAGAAAACCTATGCTTCTCATAAGTTTGGAGAAAAACAGTTTGTGAGTATGGACAAATATGTGTTACTCCAGAATAGGATTCAAAATCCTCTCAGAATTTCAAGCAAAGGGTTTTCCTACTTTCAGTTAGTGCAGGCTAGCCTGCAATATGACTTCTACCAGACTATGGCATAGACTACATTTTTCTGAGGGCAGGAGTGTCACACTTTGATCATTGGACCCCATACTCAGTAGATACTAAGGGCCTAGCCCTAGGAGGTTGTTAGGGCTCTCCAGTTTTGGGGGAAATTGTAGACCAAAGAGATGAAATGACTTACAAACACAGATAGTCAAAGACATGGTCGGTTAAAGCATAGAGGTCTATGTACTC
>JADRCD010237880.1:5314-21213 GCA_019843815.1 Montemys delectorum
TGTGTGTGTGTGTGTGTGTGTGTGTGTGTGTGTGTGTGTGTGTGTGTCTGTTTCAGCCTCTTCCCCTCTCTCCCTCTCTCCATTACTTCACAGACAACTTTGAAACAGGTCGGATGTTAATTAACCTAAACATAACAGATTGAAGGTGGGGAGGGTTCTCTAAGCAAATATGGAGTGAGTAACTGTTTATATGAATAATTAAGCACTCCAAGTTAACCTCAAAAGTACCAGAGCTTCCTTCCCAATGGTTCATTAAAAAGAAATAAAATCCTTTTATTTAGCTAGAACTATGAGAAAAGAAAAAGAAAGAAAGAAAAAGAAGTCCACAGTAGAGCATCTGGCCTGCTGTAAGAGAATAAAGTATCGGAAGAGGCAGAGCTTCTGACTTGCATTTTAAAATTAAATTATCCAGATAATTATGTAATTCTTCATTTCATTTCACTAACATGTGCACAGACAGACTCAGCTCGAGTCTTGTCTCCAGTGTTATAGGTTCACTCAGCTTGGATACAACCACTGCGCCTCCCTGTATTCTTTTTGGCTCCCGAGTTTAAGAGGAAAAAAAAAAAAAACCAGTAAGCAAGGTTGAGGGAAGCTTGAAAAGAAGAAGGAAGAGTGACTGATTTGATCATCACAAACCCCAGAGTCCTGTTAAAAAAGTATTTGTACTTTAAAAAATGTTTTTTGCTGAAAGCTTTTTCAGGAGAAATAAATTATCCTGACTCTATATAAATAAAAGCAGAAAGAGCAAAGACGAACATGAACATATATTACCAATGCCATTCATCAAATATAGTTGACACTTCAATCTAATCCAGCAAATGAAAACACAGAAGTTTATAGAGTTATAGGAAGTAAGCAATTTAAACACACTGGGGCACAAGGTCATCTAACAACACAGCTACGAAGATGCTCCCATTTCTATCCTTTTTTCTCTCTATTTCATCCTTTGGAAACTCACAAATGGTGACTGCTAATCCATCTTTCTCACAGGATGAGGTGATCTTTAAATCTGATAATTAATAGCAGCAGTC
This sequence comes from Montemys delectorum, assembly GCA_019843815.1. Taxonomy (NCBI): domain Eukaryota; kingdom Metazoa; phylum Chordata; class Mammalia; order Rodentia; family Muridae; genus Montemys; species Montemys delectorum. Next base: position 6,349 of record JADRCD010237880.1, read on the forward strand.
CAAATGTTCCTTAACAAGTCCACCTTCCTGTAATGTCATAAAATAAAAGGACATGCCGTACGTTTCGTACCATCATTATGGTGCAAGGTTTCTCTTTCCATAATAAAGTAATACATTTCTTAACTAATTAGTTCATTAATTTTAAATGTGGTTCTCAGTTAAAAAACCCTTTGAGATAGTTAATCTTTCTTAAAAGTATGAGAGATAGTAAAAAAGCAGTTCTCAGATCACCATCACCACCCGTCATTAATGGTCTGAATGGGTGAGGCAATCCAGAGCTGTAAAAGCAGATCTCATTTGTTTTTGAAAGCAAACTTCCGTGGCCACTTTATAACCAGAAATCATATCCATGTCATCCAGATGCTGTGGGAAACTTTACGGTTCCAATTAGGAACGGACAGTTTGCAATGCACAGCTCAAACACTTTGCTAGTCTATATGTAAATACTTCAGTAAAATCACTGAACGGTGATGGAGTTCAATATTAATATCGCAAATTAAAGATGACATCTGAAAGCCTACTATCCAGAAGAGTGATCAGAGCTCATGGCAAAGCAATAATCGGAGGCTTAAGCAACTTTCCAGCACCGTGGGGGAGAAAACAAATGCGAGGAGCCTGGAAATTGCGCTGGTGCATGAAGAACAGGCCATATTAAAGAGCAAGTGTGGACTGACCCAGTGATGAAGTGGAGGATATGGCCATATGCTTCCATAAAGGACATTTGGAAATGGCATCGAGATTATTCCCTCAGAGCTCATGATTATTACCTGGTGCATTCCCATTAATTGACAATGTAAACTTAATCTCTAACAGTGAAATTAGCTGTCAAAATAACTACCTGTCTTCCTGAGAGGAAAAAAAAAAAAGATCTCACCTGAATAATTATCACACCTTGCATATTTTCCAGACATGACTATTAGAGGATTTCACTGGCTGGATTTTCCTGATAGATTGGACTGACTGTCTGAGAAAGAGGATGGGTTTCGACATCTATACGCAAATCATCTTGATGAGGAAAGCAGGTATGTATGTGAAAATCAGAAGATTGTGGCAAGAGGAGATAAACCGGTGATGGAGTTATGACTTCCACACAGGACCTCTTGCCATACTCTAAAGAACTATTGTGGGCCTGCTTCCTTTAGTAGATCATCCTTTGGCTTGTAGAAGTCATCACAGAGAGCACCGATGACCACCTGAGCGATGACAACCTGAGCCCCAGTGATGACATCAAAACCCAAGAATCTCACCAAGAAAATGACTATGCAGACCCCAACACAACACACCATCATGTCTTCATTTCTGTGGGGGGAAATGACAAGGCATGAAGATTAGAACATGTTGCATATGATATTTCCCTGTGACAATTGACTGGTAGTCACAAGAACAGGCTTGAATCAGGCTGCTTAATCCCAACTCTGCTCCCTGCCATCTGTGTGAGTGCTGGGCTGGTCATCTACTATATCTGCACTATGGCTTTCCTCTGTGAAATGCGGCCACCTCCCAAGTCAATGCCTGATATGCACACTATTATCTTCCTGGCCCTGGAACAATCTAGTGGCTATTTACGAAGCACACTGAGAATGCAGCTGTTGTTCATGCCTCCAAATATCCAGTTTCCTCTATTTAGTTCAAAGACTCAGAAGGCAAGATCTCCTTCCACGAGTGCACTTGGCAGTGTCTACCCTGCCTCTATCGGGTGGTCCATTGCCTGAGCTGCTACTCCTCCTGAACCTGTTCAGGAACTCCATAGGTACCTGCCCCTGTGAAAGAGATCTGGGCAGCAAGCTGGGGCCCCAACACCTCTTGCAGTTTGTCCTTTCCTTATCCTGTCATCCATAACTTGCTGTGTTTTCAAACACAGGAAGAGGGACCTGGTACCATCCAGAAACTACAGCTAGTGAGGAATGGGAATCTGTCCCACATCCTCCATAGTTTAAAGCATATAGTGCACCATCTTTTGAGACTTCCAGAAATTGATTCCTAAATACATTTTTGCCCTGAAATCCTGGTTGAGTCTTAAGTAAACTAATATACACAGTCCTCATTGTTCTAAATTTTGTTTATTTTCATTTCATTGAGAGTGGGTCTTACTTGTCCATGTAGTTTAGGCTGGTCTTGGCCTTGCTGATCCTTGTCTGTCTCCCAAGTGCTAGCAGTACAGATAAGAGCATCACATCTCAAAATCATCACATTTTTTTTTCTCATGCTGGTACCAGCAAGACCTGAATAGGGGAGGGCTGTTCAGTGGTTATCGACACAGTGTCAGTATCTGCTCCAGGCAGACACAGTGACCGACCAGCAAATGAACAATGTGAGAAATGCTATCTACATTCTCATACTGATCTTCGTGACATGTATTCATGCATTCTTTTCTGGGTATTCTTTTGATCTGGTCAGCGTTAAGCAAGGACTGTTAGAAGAAGAGAAATAGGACATAGAAGCAACACGAGAGAGGGTGCTGCCATTAGCGCTAATTGCTGTGAGTAGAGTCTTCGAAGAACAGGTGCTACATCAAGTTGAGATTTTCCTCACCAGCCCCTTTTGCGGGCGACTGACACAGATGGAGGGAAGTGACATGGGTACAATTTTGCCATCCCTATCATCAATACAACTACATGATCCATAATAGCTGTGACATAGAAAGCAAACAGCCGTCAAGGCACATAACCTGTGAAAGATCAAACAATGTTTGACTTGATGCAGGCTACACTTTAATCTTCTGGAAAGCCCACACCTCTGGGTATCACTGAGCCACCAAGTCTTTTCCTAAGGTAAGGTTAAAAAAAAAAATAATTGTGATTTGGGTGTCTCTTTCAAAAGGAGAACCAACTGTTATTTAAGTTCTGTGAGAGAACAACAGAGACACTGAATATAGAAAGTGTCTCTGACCCATTGTATAACAGAAGAAAAATAAAACACCACTGTCCGTTAATACTCTGGCCTGAATTCAGTTGTTGGAGTGGGTAGGGCAGGCAGGGGGCATTATTAGTTTTTAATGGCTCCTTCAACAGAGATGTTCCTGCTCTGATTGTTCTTGGGGTAAAAGCTTCCATTCTGCAAGACCCTTGCCACGCTCCAATTAAAACAGGATTTATTGTTAAGGGGCACTAGAATATCAGTTTCCTTCCACCCGTATTTTGTCTATTGTTAAAAAAAAAAAAAAACTTACATAAAGAAAAAGTTAGAGGCTGGGAAGAGCTTTTGATAAGCCCAGAGTGGGGACTATTGCCACTTTTAAAAAATACCATTTCTGAGAAAAAAAAAAAAAAAAACAGAGGTGTGGGAGACAAAGGGAAAAGGAGGGAGACGTGTCAGTTGGTCAATAGCGTTTATCGAGCACTCACTGTGTGTGGAGAACACAAAGGGCATAATACACTAGGTACTTGTTCTCTGGGAGATTGTATACTAACGAACCAACCAGCACAGACACAAGTAAAGTCTTTTAAAGCAGCCACATAGAGCAACCTCATGGCTAGCTGTAACTTGAAAGAATTATGTGTGAGGGTCTGTGCCTCTGCCTCTCTCTCTCTCTCTCTCTCTCTCTCTCTCTCTCTCTCTCTCTCTCTCTCTCTCCCCCTCTCTCTTCTCTCCCCTCCCCCCTCTCTCTCTCTCTGTGTGTGTGTGTGTGTGTGTGTGTGTGCGCAAGATGAAACAGCCATGGTAAAAAATAAAAATCAGAGAATACACACCGCTCACCACAGGAAAAATGAAACAAGAATGCAAATTATCAGCCATCCCAAAATTTTGTCTTTCAGTTGACTCCTCTCTGAGTGTAAATCAGAAGTGGAAATACAGCACAAGTACCTTTCTTGTCCCCAGGACGCTGGGAACTGACACCTCACCATGTCTGAAAGCCTACACTTTAAAGATATGCATCATACGTATTACTGTTCCACCTCACAGAAGTGATCTGACTTGAAAATGTAATGACAACAAGCCATATTGGGGAACAGAAATTGTTTACATAATTGCTTGGTCTGTTGGTGAATCTAGGCCTTCATTTAGAATTCACTATTTTATAAACCACACAAAGGGATTTCCAAGTTGTCAAGCTTGGTTTGTAAAAAATAAAATAAAAAGATATGATAAAATGTCTGGCACAAGCTTTTCTGACTTTAATTTTTTTCCTCCCTCCTATTCATCTTCCCAGGCATAGCGGGTACTCCATCAGCTGTGATAGCTGCTATTTTCTCTGGATTTAGATCAAACAACCTCAGAACATCCATCAGGGCCATTTTTACATCCTTTCTCCTTTGATGCCAAACCCCAAAGATTCCCCATCATGTATAGTCTGCGAGTTGTTGGACTGACAAGTATTGGTAACCTTGGGATGTCACCCAGACACCAGCTTTCATCCTGGAGGAGGCTAATGAATTTTGCTGCAACGGACTTGGTCTTGAAATGATTTTTCTTCGGGTCACCTTTCATAGTTAAAATAGTTTGCTTTCTTGCAGTTTACTTTTTTCTCTGCTGAAGTAAAGTGGCAGAGAAAATGGAGCCTGAGGACAGGAGAGACTCAAGCACAGAATTCTAATCCCTACCTTTACCACTTGATATTGTTTAGTTATTTGGGCAAAACTTCAGTTTCTTAGAGTATTTTTGCCTGTTAAGTGAGAGTTTATAAGCATAATCCTCATTGGGATTTTCATATACATATATGAAAATATGTATGTATGGGGGTGTGTGTGTATAATATATACATTTAATAACTTTCAACAAATATATTTCTATACAGAGAGACTTATAGGGAATTAATTATACATTTTCTATATTTTAAAAACACTGAAGATGACACACAAACAAGGCTTTAGTTAAATTTGTGTTTTATTAATCAAGATAGTGACTCTACATACGCTCTAATAGAAAGATGTAAACAGGTCAGAGGCATATCAATTGTCTTTGTAATTTTGCCATACATAAAGCTGTACATAAAAGTTCAGATGAAATAAACTAGCTCAGCCTGAGTACCGAGTCTGAGCTATTGGTCAAAAGCTATAATAATACAATAATTACTCTCAGTTGATAATGCACCCTGAATCAAGTGCTTAAATCTAGGGCTCATGCATTCATGTAGTTAGAGTTTGTTGAGCATTAGCCATCTGTATGCCACTGCTTGGAATATAGTAAACTGCCAAAATTTCAAACACAAATAACTCTATGCCCACCTACGCCTGCCCTGTCCCACCAGCCATGGCAACCATTAAGTTTTCTTGATTCATGTGTGCATCCACTGGCTGGCTGCTCTGCTCACCAGCATACTGCATTCCTGTCTTTGGCCCCATGAAAACCTTGCTTCTGTTTATCTTCCCTCATCTGGCTTCAGAATAGGTTTTTGTTGTCCTGTTTCTAAGCCTGGTTGCAGCCCACAGAGCCACTTGAGGGCACCAGCACCCTCCAGGAGAGAGCAGTCTCCTTCCCAGAGCTTCCTTCCAAAGCAAATGAGTTGTTCCAGAATATTGCCACAGTCCACTATCACTTCTCAAACACATGTCACAGTGCTCATAGGACAGGAGGAGTACTCCTGCCCTGGCTTGGTACCTCACTTTATCAAGTAGACATCTGAAAAGCAGATATCTTGCCTAGTCCACAAGGAAACAGTGCCCTCCACTTTTCTACCAATTACACAATTACAATTATGAGGAAGCTCTGAAGAACAGAGGTATCTGAAGTGGCCCCAAGCTGTCCCACAGAGTCCTTGTGGGACACATACCTGTATCTCCTTCCACATGATGTTTCTCCCCTCCACATGGTGCTCCCCGCCTCCACATATTGCTCCCAATATGACTTCCTGGCTTCACTACAGCAATACTTGTACTTTTGCCCTGTGTCTTAATCATTTAGAGATCTGTTATTATGAAAACTCTGACTTAGTGAGAACACCTTAGGATCTGATATCAAGCATTTATCAGATTGATGCTAGGGACAAAATTTGAAGGGTTGACAAAAATTTAATAAGATAAATAATATTCTTATATAATATTGCAAAATTAAATAGACTAATTAATGTTGATCATGTTATATTTCTGGAAAGAAATTTTCTTAATTAAGTCTATTATAATTTACTCCAAGGGATCATGTATCCTACCCTACTTTATTAAATCATATTAATCAACTAGCTTGGGGTTTTGCTAGGGTACACATACACACACACACACACACACACACACACACACACACAGACACCATCCTCATAACAATAAAGTAAAGGACTCTTAATCAATAAAACATACTCTAGTATAGTACAGCTTTATCACGGGGTGGGGAGAGAATTCTGTACCCCTGGAGAGAATTGTCAATGTAAGGATGATTTGTGTGTCACAAGAAGATCTCTCTCTCTCTCTCTCTCTCTCTCTCTCTCTCTCTCTCTCTCTCTCTCTCTCTGTCTCTCTCTGTGTGTCTCTGTCTCTCTCTGTGTGTCTCTGTCTCTGTCTCTCTGTGTCTCTGTCTCTGCCTCTCTCTGTGTGTCTCTGTCTCTGTCTCTGTCTCTGTCTCTCTCTCTTGCTCTCTCACTCTGTCTACCTCTCACTCTTCTTTAAGCTGAGTCAACCATTTTCTCTTGACCTCAGAAATACACTCCTAGGTCTCAGAATTTTGACTTTGGACAAAAACTATACAATCAATTTTCCTGGGATTCATGCTGTCAGATGGCACAGGTTGTAGGACTTTCTAACCTCCAAAATGGTAGGAACCTATCCTTCTTAATGATTCTGATTCTGCTGCTGTTTTCTCTGCAGGTCAGGCTGGCCTTATTTTTACCATGTAGCTGAGGATGACTTTGAATTCTTTATCTCCTGTCTCTATCTCACAATGCTAGAATTTCCACTATGTACTACATGCCTGGCAATGAATCATTTTTACAAATCTATCTATACCTAGGAAAGAAGAATGGGAGGAAGGAAGACAGACAGACAGACAGAAACAAACCAAAAAAAAAAAAAAAAACCAAGGATATTCTGTTAGTTCTGTTTCTCTTCACTACATTAGCATTGTCTTTCTGATCTTCCAGCCTTCAAAGCTCCGCACAAACATTGTCCAGTCTCCTTGAAGTACTTATTCTTGTTCCTATTTTATTGTCCAGAACCTGAGATACAATAACAGCTAAACTATTAACACTAGTTATAAAGTGTATTAGTTACTCTTTTCTTCCTGGGGACCAAAAACTTACAAAGAGCAACTTAGGGAAAGAAGGGTTTATTTTCGCTCAGGGTTTGAAGGTCTTCCAGTTTATTACTGCAGAGGAGACATGGTGGCCAGAGCTTATGGTGATGTCAGGATGTGACAGAGAGAGATGACGTTAGTGTCCATTTGCCTTTCTGTCTTTTATTCAATCCAAGACCCCAGCCATAGGATGCTGCCACCTACACATCTATATAGGCCTCCCCACCTTAATTAACCTAATCTTGTCAATTCCCTCCTGTCATGTTCAAAGAGTTCATTCCTATATAATCCTAGATCCTATGAAAGTGATAATATTAACCATCACATTAGGCCAAACACAGTGGCATACATCTATAGTTCCAACATTTGGGAGGCAAAGACAAGAAGATTGTAAATTGGAAATCAGTTTGGTGACATGTTGTGTCTCAGACTAGCATGATCCTGTCTCAAATAACATATCTCCTTTGTAAGCATATGTAATATTTACATGCATATGTATAAATACATGCATGTATACACACATATGCATATAGAGTAGAACAATAAAGCAGCCTGCATCTTACTCTCTAATTTTTAACATACAACTTATCAGTTGTATGTCTCTCTGTACCCCTACTACAAACAACACATATGAAATTTTATACTGCACACCTGGAACAGAAAGGGCATTTATAAAGTGGGCAGGTTTCTTTGCTGTTCATGCTTTTTTTTTTTTCTAAACACCAGAGAAGGTAGATGATGAGGGTTAGGATTCCAGCTGTTTGATGAAAGGAAGCAGTGTCTGGATTGCATTTCAATAATGTATAACAACCAGATGTTAACTAGATTTTCCCCCTTTTTAAAGACCAATGAAGCCTGTCCAAGAAACACTTTAATCATTCCACTCTCCCCCTGGGGCTTGGAAAACTGCCACGTGTAAAGGCTGCCAGCTTAGCTGATCATGTATGAAGAGGTATATGCAAGTGTGTTTGACTCTGACTTGACTATTCATTTAAACAAATACCTAATTTGGTATATATGCTATATGTTCTTTAGTCTTAAGGAAACAAGTATTTAGCAGCTTGGCTTCAGTCATTTTAGTTAAATGATGCTGTAACTGTGAATGTTTTAGAGAAAACACAGAACTACTTGGAATAATAATAATTTCTTGAATGTTTGTACAAGCATAGCATTTTTCTCTAAAGTTTAATGTCATTTGCTAGGTTGATAAAAGATCATGTGCTTCTTACTCTCATTTATGTGATTGTACTAAGTGAGGCACAAAACAAACAGAACAATTTGTAAAACAGTCACTTTTTGCAAGTTATCTGTAGCCCAGGACCATGGAATTTCTACTGAGTTGGAACAATACCCTGAATGCCAGTAAGGGACACTAAAGGATGTGTGGCATGAACCCTTTTCATTAATCAATAATCTGTAGCAGTAACTAATAAGATGTCATATATGTCACTCTACCTGTTTGATTAACTTAATTAATACATTTGTGCTCAATAGGAGGGATTTTCTATTCACTTACGGATGTTTAGGCATTTTTTTTTTCTAGAGTTAAAATCACTGTTATTCTGACAGAATTAAACACTGGAGGGTGAGAATTTCCCTCTATGTATTTACGCCACATATTTTTGTAAGTGAAGGTTATGTACTGTAGGAATCCCTGCTGTACACTGGTGTGTGTGTGTGTGTGTGTGTGTGTGTGTGTGTGTGTGTGTGTGCGTGTGTATGTGTGCTGCGTGAAGACTGCCTTTAACTGCAATACAATCAAGGGCCACCTCAGCAGCAGCATTACAAAGACATCTTCATACTTCTTGCATTACTCTCTGGATACTCATGCTCCATTGAGAATATGCTCATGGTCTGAAACAGACTGAAGTCTCCCTCATTTCCGTTTGATCTGTGCTACTATTTATACACCACAACATGGATTTCAAGGGCCCTCTTTACTATTTTAGTGTTTGGTTAGTATGTCTTACAAACTGTGTTTACATCATAGACTCTACAGCAAACAACATGGCCAAGGTCATGGAGTGCATACTGCCGTGTAGACCTTTTCTGAAGAACGCTGAATGAATGCTGCTGTTACTGTTGAGCTAATCTTGCTTCTGTGAGGTTAACATATAAAAATGCATTATTCATGATGGAAAATGCATTTCATATATTTTACCAATTGTTATTATTGTTCTAGAGGGGGAAATAAATGAAAATGGTGGCGGTTGTAGAAATGCACCCTTATTCAAAACTTAATATACAATACCAATTTGGACAGCTTGCCTTCTTCAACGTTAAACCTTCCACTAAACCACAAAAGTCGGTGTCAGCTAAACTCTATAAATGTTAATTTAAGGTCAATGCACTCCCGGGAAGCATTTGAATGCTTAGAACAGAGCCCAAGAAAACTTCTTTTCCGAGATTTATGGGATGATACAGCTCTTTTCTGAAAAAAATACTAACTCTATTTCTGCTTTTTTCCAATCATTTTCTACTTCAAGCTCTAGGACACACTTTTCTTTATAGATATCTCTAAGATATTTAATAGCATTCTGAAGATGCTAAAGTGTAAGTTTTTCCTATGTGTAATGTATATTGTCTCTCCAGTTTGAACTACATGTAGTAATGATGGCTACTTTGTATAGTCAGGAATGAGTCACCTGTAACCTCTGTTCGTAGGGATATCCAGACACAGATGTATCATTTTTCAATATCCAAAATACCATAAAGCAGGTTTTAAGGCAATAACTTCTTTCTGAAACTAGATTGTATGACAAGATGTACTTATAATTTAATATTATAAATGATTACATCTCCAATACAAAAAATATTACATCTAGTTTTCTGTGCTGCCTAAATGAGTGCATGGAATTCAGTTAAACACACAAGAATCTAAAAGTATTCTGTGATGGTTGCTATTGGTTATCAACTTGACAGGATCTAGAATCATCTAGGAGATAAACACCTAAATATGTCTATGACTGAGTTTCTAGACCGAGGTGGGAAACCCACCCTACTTGTGAGCAGCACCATTCCATAGGTTAGGGGGCTAGATTGAATACAAAGGAGAATGTGAGCTGAGCACCCCCATTCACCCCCCTTTTTCTATTTGAGGCGCAATGTGGTACCTTTCCTCATACCTTTGCCCCCAGACCTTCTCCACAATGATGGGCTGCATCCCCCAAACTGAAAGTCAAAATGAGTCCTTCTTCTCTTATGTTATTTCAGGCATTCGGTCACAGAAATAAGAAAAACAATTGATGATGTGCCCCATTATTTTTAGTCTACCAGTTTCTCTCTACAGGGATGTGGAAGCTCTGTTGGGTGGGAGTTAAGAGGAGCTCACAGTCAATTACTTACGTAGAGGGGCAACATTCACATCATCACATCACAGGGTTGAGGGAAGGACTGTAATTGTCACATACACTCCTTGAGAGACTTGGATTCAATTGGCTCTAAGAGAGGTCTCCATGTCTAGCCATGTCAGGAAAGGTAGATCTAGATTGTCCTTTAAGTGTTCTGTGCCACACCATCCCTTAGAATAAGGAAATGAAACACCAGCCTAGTAAGTGGCTATCCAGAGGATTATTTATGTGTTTGACATAACAGCTTTGTCCTTAAAAGGATGATGTTAATTAGGTAGGGCAATGAGAGTTTTCTCTCAGGAATTTAAAAGTGAAATAAAAACTCAAGAGTTGGACCATTAAAAGGGGGGCTGAAGGCGAAAGGACAAAAAAAGAAAGCCATCTGCAGAGGGCATGAGACATTAAAGGTTATAAATGAGTGGGCATTCTAATAAAGCCAGAGCCATAATGGAGGAAATGGGCAAATCGAGAGAAATTCCTCAGAAACAACAAGAAAGAGAAGCTACATGGAGTTAATTGCAAAGTACTGGGGCCAGTGATAGAGTCCTTTATTAATATGGAAGCTCTGGATTTGATATCCAGCATGGTATAAATGATAGCGCAGACTCAGGCCTCCCCCATAAGGCTTTGAGGCAAATCTCTTAATTCTCTGACATACTCGTTACCCTTGTTCCTGTATGGGTTTTTCACAATCAATTCTTGTTAGTTAAAATAACCTGAATCCTTGGGATTGTAGCATCAGAAAAGGGTGTGGGTGTAGGGTTTGAAGCTGCCTAATAAGGCTTTGGAATAATGGCTACAATCTACATTCTCATGGTGAGTTCTTCTTCCAATCACATGACTGACAAAAATTTAGATGATGGAAGTTTAATATCACACTCTTGAACCATAGCCTTTTTGTTGGGAGTTTAGTGTGGATGTGGCTTGCAACAATAGTAACAAGAGAAACTTAAATGAGCTCAGAGGCATCTTCAACTGTAAAAACACAAAAGGGGAAAAAACTCAACTCCAAATGAACTACTAAACACATTGCCCTCCTTTAGAGTGAAAAATTTTGATTTCTTCCAAAACGCAAAAATGTTATAGGAATATGTTTTTGTTTTAATCCCAGGCATGGGATATGAGGCTGCTTTAGATTGTCCATAGTAGCTGACAATGGTTTGCCACGTGATCTAGTGGGGGTGTGGTTTTGCCAGCTACAGATAGTTTGTAATGTATGGTGTTTAGAATTCTGGGGACGTCTCAGAGGATATATAAATGCTGCATCCCCGATAGGGTTGGCTGGTTGGTAGATAGTTAGCTACTGTCAGTTGCTGGTATTGCAATTTGTCGAGTGGCCGTGCACTAAAAGACTAGAAGAAATTAGATACCCGAGCAGCAAAGATCAAACTTTTCCCAAAGAATTTATATTCCTTATCATTTAAGAAGTAGTCTAATAATATCAATATCCCTTTTCCTTTCTAGCCTTCTTTCTCTCCTACCTAGTGTTGGTGGTTTGGAAGGGTGGAATAGAGGTGGAGACGGGTGATAGAAAAAGGAACCCATAAAGTAACCAAAAGTCCAGCTACACTCCTTAACAGTGTAAAGCCTTGTTTTTAAGACAAAATATATCCCAATGCTTCATTCTTGGTTATTGGAGCATAGAAAAAAAGACCCCAAACTGAATTAATCTCTTAGAGGTCTTGGCATAACAGGTTTTATTGCACTAGTTGGTCTGTTTTGTTTTTTGTTTTTTGTTTTTTTTTTAGAAAGATATTCTCTCTGGAGAACTCTTATCTAAAATAATTATATACCAGAAGAGTATTACAAAGTTCAAATTACCCAATTAACTCTGCAAACCTTGTTTGTGAGGGCATGTGATCTGGGAGAAAGGTCAACGAAGAACAAATCTGTAACCTTTGCGGCTAAGAGCATCTCACTGCCCTTCCCTGAGCCTCCGTTTCTTTGTGAGCAAAAGTGGGCAATGGAATTTGAGAAGCAGTAAGGTCTTAGCCCTAAATGTGAAGGGTTTCTGATATCACTGACACTTGCATAATTTAGAGAAGAAGTGGAAAGAAGTACTTTTCAGGTAAGAGCTTTGCCATTGTTGACTCTCATTCTCCCAGGGGAATTTCCAAGGCTGTGGATAGGAATGACTGCCTCTGTCCATTGTCTACTCAGCTTCTATCATAGGTGACCTAATCCAGGGATGAGAGGACGAGTGTGTGAGGTAGCAGCTGTGAGAAAGACATCCCTCTTTACAAGCAACGGTCAGTGAAAGCTCCGGTAAACTTGACCCACTGACCCAGCATCCAGTTGCAGTCCCCTGCCTGCTAGGCTACTGAAGAGGATGGCCTCTGGACGTCTTTTTCATCTGTTTGTGGCTTCATCTGGTAGGTTTATAGACGAAAATGAGGTGTGGACAAGAAGAAAGAAAAAATCAGCAACGATAAGTCAGAAGAGAAATGGAGAGTATGTGGAGATGGAGGTTTGTAGTGTATGTGAGTGTGTGTGTGAGTGCGTGTGTGTGTGTGTGTGTGTGTGTGTGTGTGTGTGTGTGTGTGAGTGCGTGTGTGTGTTCATAAGCATACACACATGTCTTTTTTTATACTTACATGCATGGATTTTGAGCAGGGGCAAGTTGTTTTAGGCAGAGAGTTTTACATGTACAAAACAAAAAACAAAACAAAAAGCAAACAAAAGATGAAAAAATAGCAACTTAGGGACATTCAAGTAAACATCAGGAATAAAGCAGCAGTGAGACTAAGGGTTTGGACTTTAGAACATAATAGAAAGCCATTGAAGGCTTTTTAGTGAGAAAATAGTTTCCTTTTGAGAGCTATACCTTTGACTGCAGAAAAGATATGGCCAGGAAGATGAGGCCGAGAAGTTGGAGACTTTCTAGGGAAGACGCCTGCATTTCAGATGGGCTGGTGGCCATAAGACCAGAGGGAAAGTTGCTGTCCGTAAAGCCCTCTTTGGCTGTGGAGGCGGTTGTAGGATGCCTCCCTCCTTTCTCCTGTTGGATGCTATGTACTGGCCTCTGTTGAGTTTATCATGACCTAAATGAATGTCAGCGTGAACATCCATTTTGCCACCAGAAGGTAACATCTTCTCAATGAACAGGTGCTATTTTCACCTTTTATCTAGTTTGCCAGAGTTCTCCCTGATAACTGGTCGTTTTCTAGATGTTTGCTGAAGGAGGATCATATATCCTTTACACATTTCTTATACCTCTTAGTGCTACTACTTGGCAACTGTAAGAATCCTATTTAAATATATGCCTATTGAAGGTGACTTTTCAGAAGTCATTTTGTCACTTCTAGGCTCAGCAGCTAAATCCTTATAATAGTTTTCAGTCTGGCTTGGTTTGAAACCTCTCAGTGCCCTTATGAATTCCCAGGACTATGCATTATAACCCTGAACAAAAATATCATGCTATGTAAGAGCCATCAGACTGGGAAGAATCTAGTCAGTACGAACTATATGGCTGACCATCACCCATCTGGAGCCTATAGGATTCTTTTCAAGAATATATAAAGACTTTTATATACATATGAAGTCTCTTTCAGTAGGAAGAGAGTCTATCAAAGAAGTGAGCAGTTCCCAATAAATTTTCTAATGATATTGAGAGAGTTAATTTTACTTATGAACTCAATAACACTAATAAATATCTAAGAGATTAGTAATAACAATAACACTAACAAATATCTAAGAGATTAGTAAAATGCATTTGAAGGCTCTGACCTAATGAAAGGCTTGGTCCCTTGATAGATTCATAATATAGTGACATTATTGCAAGGAGATGAAAGGTAGGAGGTGGGGCTTAACTTGAAAGACATAAGTCATGCAAGGCATGTCTAGAGGATCCATATCTATCCCTGATGCCTTCTTTGGCCTTTCTACTTACTGTCACTCACGATGTAAAACTCCTCCACCCATGCCTTCTCTGCCACAGTGCACTGAACCCTTTCTTTTTTTGAGGTATGTGAATTTTTTTATTAGATATTTTCTTTATTTACATGTCATATGATTTCTCTTTTCCCAGTTTCCCCTCCAAAAAAAACAACAGCAAAAAAAAAGAAAAACAAACAAACAAAAAAAAAAACAAGAACAAACTCCTGTTGCCTTCCTCTTACCCCTGCTTGTCACCCCACCCTCTCACACTTATTGGCCTTGGCATTCCCCTACATTGGGGCAAAGAACCTTCACAGGGCTTCTACTATACACATGCTGCCAGAGCAATCAGTCCCACCATGTGTACTCCTTGGTTGGTGGCTGAGTCCCTGGGAGCTCTTAGGGTACTAGTTAGTTCATATTGTTGTTTGTCCTAAGGGGCTGCAAACCCTTCAGCTCCTTTGGACCTTTCTCTAACTCC
>JADRCD010237881.1:0-10570 GCA_019843815.1 Montemys delectorum
GAGTGTGGTCCAGAGAGTTCTGGGCTCCGACCAGAATAAGTGCTGTTTCAAAAGCTCTTCTAGAAGCTGCACACGTGGGCTTTTCATCCTCCTGCCTTTCTTGTGTTTGATGCGCAGGTCCGTTCCTGTTTTGAGGGGCGGCAGGAAAATAGTTCCTGACTGCTTCCTATATCCAGTCTCTCCCCTGTCCAGGCCAACTTGAGTAGAAATAAAACTAAAAATTATAAAGAGTCTACTACAGTGCTAGGCAAAGTATGCACTTACTTAACTCTTACGTAATTTTATAAAGATAGATAACTTCATTTTTTCATGTTCATTAGTTCTTTTGTATGTGTTTTGATTTTATTTACCTTACTTGCCCAACCCTTCTCTGGTCCGACCTCTTCTCTGTCCACCCAACTTTGTGGGTGTTTTGTTGTTTTGTTTTTGTTTCTTAAAAACCTTATGACGACCAATTTGTGCTGCCCACAGGGCCCACGCTTATAGAACAGGAGGCAGCTGGGCAGCGCCCTGCTACATTGATAACAGCTTTGAGTACAACCTCGTTCTTCGTCTTGAGAGCTCTTACCGTTGAAGGAAGCTGCAGGTACTGAGGGCCTTCAGTTCTGCTGTCTCCTCGTGTTGCTTAGCTATTTTATACTCTGGGCATAGCCCCAGCAGAGAAAGAAATAAACCCAGTGGGTGGGGTAGTAGTGACTATCAACAAACATACAGTCTGTATTTCAGCTTGGCTTCTACTCAAGTCTGATTGTTTGATAGTCGCCTGGGACGAAATGATACAATTGGGCAGTGGGGGAGGGAGAGGCATTAGAAGCGGTTGAAAAGTCAAATTGTGCAGGGCTTGGGGATTCTTTGATGATTCGCGGTATCTTCTTTTGACTTCTGTAATGAAAAGCAATGCCCTTGCAGCAATGCACGTACCTACCCTGGGGAGTGACGGAGCGGATTTACCTTCACTGAAATCTGCAGGTTGTTTTGCAGTGAAGACCAAGCGGCTCGGGTTTCCCCCGCCCAAGAGGGGAGCCGGGTTCGATTGTAACGAACAGCGACCTCTAGTGGGTATCTTAGAATTTGCATTCGGCGAAGACTTCACAACGAAAGGGGAATCCTGATCAAATTCCAAAGGAACAAAGGAGGCACTTTCCCATTGTTTTCCCTGGTAGAGAAGTCCAGGATCCAAGTTTGAAGAGTCTGCCTCATTTGCACCACTCGCTCCAGGAGGTGAAATTCGACACATTGCCTCCCCCCTCCCCTCTCCTTCAAACCTACCACTGGCTTTGATTTTTAAAGGCTCTCCTGCTTGGGTCAAAGATTTAACCCTGAGAATTCTCATAGTCATCAACTTCTCTTAGTGTGATTGTGCATGGTCATGTGAGCGTGTGTGCGTGTGTGCGTGCGTGCGTGCGTGTGTGTGTGTGTGTGTGTGTGTGTTGTGCACATGGGTGAATATGAATCACCGCGACACCGGAAGATAGATCAGGACCATCCCAGGGAGCTATGGAGAAGGCCTGAATGCCTATTCACCCGAGTTCATTATGGCTTCTTCCTTGGGCTGCCAGCCCTTTCCCCATATGAGGCTGTTGTGTTGCCTTTGACAACAAAAATCCTCTTCGTGACCCTTCCTCTTCCACATAGCAGCAGTTGGCTGGTGTAGGTTCCTTCCTGTTCTCTGGCTCTCGTCTCAGCCTCACCCACACCTAGGATTCCAGGGTCTGCTCTCCTGGGTGACATCCAGACAGAGTTAGCTCTGTCGATGGTGTTCATTCCCAAGGAAAAAAACGGGTACAGAGAGAGCCGGGAGAATTCTACTGGAGAAAGGCTGAAATCACAGCTCCTGACCTGTGACCGCACAGATTTGTGATGGGAACAGGAGTCCGAGGTCTGGGGCGTGAGAGTATAGATAATAGAATAAGTTTAGAAACATTTAAAGCCAGCACAGTCTTGATATGTGTATGCTAATTCGGCTGGGGCTTGAAACAGTTTCAGAATGGGGGTGCTGTGTGCCTTGCTGTAGCTTTGTTTGTTTGTTTTTTTGTTTTGTTTTTGTTTTTTCGAGACAGGGTTTCTCTGTACAGCCCTGGCTGTCCTGGAACTCACTCTGTAGACCAGGCTGGCCTCGAACTCAGAAATCCACCTGCCTCTGCCTCCCATGTGCTGGGATTAAAGGCCTGTGCCACCACCGCCCCCGCTACTTACTGTAGCTTTAAGCTGTGTGTGACATACTCTCTGTCACCTGGGCTTCCCTCATAATTTGAACAAGGCTTAAGCATTTGCTCAAAGCCATTACTCTCAGGGACAACCCTCCCATACCACCACTGCTCACACAGGCTCACAGGGCAATGAAAATTTACCTGTCAGAAATAAACCATACAGTATGTGGATACTTTGGTCCTTCCGACTTCCTACTCGGCAGCTGCAGGGCAACGACTGTTGCTCTGAGGAGGATTTTCTTCTTGGCTCAACTCCAGGCTGGCTCCTCTGAGCTCTCTTCTTGACAAACCCTCAAACTTGACCTACAAAGACTTGAACAAACACTAACACAGTTTCTAAAGTTCAATAGCTGCACTCCCTGAATGGCCCCAGACTTCCCAAACAAGCTGACTTTAGAAAATTCAAAACTATCAAAAGAATTTACTGCTTGCCTCAGCCGGTACCTGAAGACAGGACCCCTGAATGAATCTCCATCTTTGTGGCAAGAAGGAGCCAAGCGATAATAAATATTGAGCCGACCAGCCTCCTCTTAGAAGAACTATTTTAAAATGCATATGGACCGGTGACCAATTCCTAGCACACACATAAAACTCCAAAGCAGGCCTGGCAGCATACACCTATTAATCCCAGCACTGGGGGCAGGAAGACTGGAAGGATGACATTGTGAGAACTGAGACAGGGGGATGCCTATGTTCAATGAGAGACCCTGTCTCCAAAACCAAGGTGGTGAGCAATTGAAAAGGACCCCCAATATGTCCAACTATGGCTCCCACACATGTGTGTACATACCAGAACATACATGTACACACGCAGTGTTAAAACATAATTTTATAGTTTTAAATAATTTTATAATGGCTTTCATTTTAGATGATTATGAAAATCTCTTGTCTGCTTTGTCCCTTTTCTCCTTCCCACTGATACCCATCCATTCTCCCTTTAAAATTCCTAAGCTCTGCAGATTGAGGCTGAAATCAGCCCAGACTGTAGTCTTTCACCTCTCTATCGTCTATCAATTGCTAACGCACATCTTCGACACTCTAATGGCAAGTTTTGTTTGTCTCTGACAGTCCATTCAGTGGATGGTGGGCACCGGAGGAGGCACTACTTGTACATTGTTTGTCATGAAATTAGTACTGAATGTTCAAAGGCACAACAGGGATGGACTCACCATCAAGCCGATGTTAAGCCACCACAAGTTTTCGGGAAGGAGTCTGAAGAGGAAGAAGGTTGCTCCTGGGAAATGATCTGCATCCATCCTTAGCATGTGGCCATATGAGGCAAAGGCAGGAGAGGAACTAGGGAGGGGGACTGAGCAACAATGAGACCTGATAAAGCAGACTGCAGGTTGAAGACCGCAGAGAGCTTCTCTGTCGTGGGGCTGGTGGGACGGAACCCTTGATGAGTTGGGTTCTCAAGAAGGGCCAGTCTCTTCTGGAGATTAACGGAGAAGCAGATCCAGACTGTGTGTGCCCTGAGGCCGAGTCCTTGTGGCCTTGCCTCTGGCTCTGCTTCTCTGGAAGCTCTGCCTGGCGCCTGGCCACCTGCCTCATGCCAGGGACTGTCTCAGGCCTCTCCCTGCTTATCCTATGCTCTCACCATGTATCCTTCCCAACCAGGAGAAAGCTCCAGAAGAAAGATGCTGCTCATCCCTGATCTGTCTGGAAGTCTATTCAAAATGAGGCTTTGCTGGCTAAGTTGGGTAAGGTTGCCTTTGCACCTTCATTGGCACCAGCCCCACCCTCATCTCTCCGTTCTAAGTGCCCCGACGCATGCTTATTTGGGGCCTCTTCTGTCCTTCACTGAAATGTAACTCTTTGGGGGAGCCTTGCTCAGCACTAGACTCAAGCATGCCCAGCAGTGCTGGGCACACTGTGGATGCTCAGTGAGTGACTTTTGGCTTCTGTGAAGCTGCCCTTATCATGGCGGCTCCTTCCGGCCTCTTTTCTCTTCGGTTGTAGCTTCTTTATTTTCTATTCTCTCAATTCTTCAGGCACAGATTCACACTTCTCTTGTTTGGATCTTGAATGTTCCATAAAATTCTGTTTATTGAGGGCTTAGTCCCTAGCCCATAACATTAACGGGAAGTGATGGAACAGTGGAAAGAAATTAGGTCATTGGGATGTGCCCTTAAAGAGAATCTCCTCTTTGCTTCCTGGCTGCCATGAGATAAACAGCTTGTGTGAGGGGCCCTGCCATGATGTATCACTTTGCTACGGGCCCAAAATGACAGGGCTTGAAACCTCTGAAACAATGAGCAGAGACAAATCTCCCCCCCCCCCCCAGGCCAGTTGTCCTGGTGTTTAGTTGTGGGGGAGGCAGGCTTCAAGGGAGTCGACCGTGCTTACCCCACATTGTCGCTTAGTGGGTGACACTGCGGGGGGTGGGGGGTGTGTGAAATGCAATCTGAGGCTTGACAGCCGAAGCTGGCTGGGGGTCCCTGGGCCTGCAAGGAGGCTGGGGCCTTCTGCTTCTCAGGCTCTTGGACGTAGCCTGGCCCCATGGAAGAGCTGAGAATGGAGTCCCCCACCCCCAACCCCTGCTGGATTTGTTCCAGGGCCAAGGGGAGAAAGGGGGAGCTCTGGCTGGTCCTGCTGGGAGAGTCCTTGACTTGACCGCAGTTGGCTTGGCTTGGGCTTGGTTGTAGCTGTGGCTGGTAGCACAAGCCTTCTACAGATTAGATGGTGGCTTTGTAGGCGAAGGCCTTCTCCATGGCTCCCCATGGCAGATCCCCATGAAAAGAGACAGTCCATGGTTTTAAGACATTTATTGTCATGTGGAGAGTGGTGATGAGTAAAACCATATCCCACTTTCTCAGGGTGGGCCTGAGGTTAAATACCTTTTGCAGGGAAGAGTGTCTGGGAAGGAAAGCTTATTGGCTAAGCCCTTCAGGCCTTTAGGTACCTCATTAAAATGAAGATCTGTCTTGAGCCTTTGTGACCACAGGTCATGTCCTCTACCTGTGGAGGGGTTTGGGGGGCGTCACTGATGGCTACAAATCTATGGGGTCCTGCGGCTAGTGACAGGGACCTGGTGCCCAGGAACAGGTGAAGCGTCTGCTGTCCCTTCAAGGTCTCCATGGTTTTAATCCTTAGCTCAGCTGGGAACCAAGCTGCCTTTCATGGTCCCACATTTGGTTAGTGATGGAAAGATAAAAAACAGACATCTTTCTCCTGGTGGGGTCTGTGTGCAGTTTCAGATGTTATCTTTTACATCCATGTCTTCCAGTCTTAAGTGTTCCACTTCCTGTGGCCATGTTCATGTAAGTCTTACTGTCCCCTAAAACTCAAACCATCTTCTGCTGTCAGGAATACTATCCTTACCAATAATCTGACTTTTCATCCATTAATCTAACCCAGAAATCTAAGTATTTTTCACTGTTCCCTTTTTAAAAACTTTTCCAAAATCAGCACCAAGTCTTAAGGTGTTCTCTTTATAATTTTATTTATTTTTCTGTTTCCTTGTATGTGTGTAGGGGGGTGATCATGCATGTATGTGCAGATATGCTCACCTATACATGCATGTGTGGAAACTAGAGGTCACCTTCGGGTACCTGCCTTATTTTTTTTCATAAGTGGCGGCTTACATGGAACCAGGCTCACCATTTTGGCTATGTTAGCTGGGCAGCAAGCTGCCAGGATCTGCCCATCTGTGCTTCCCAGAACTCAGGTCGTAGATGTGCCGACCCGGGTGCTGGGGAGCCAAGCTCAGGCTGTCAAGCTTTTACAGCGAGTATGCATGGACCCAAGTCCTCATCCCTATTCATTTACTTGAAGATAGGAAAAGGTTGTTGCCATTTCCTGGGGGGTGGTGCACACGTAAAAGTCAGAAGACAACTCAGAGAGAGACGACTCAGCTCTTTCCCTCCCGTGTCAGTTCTGGAGCGTGAACTCGGGCTCACGGGCTGCTAGTGAGTGCCTCCTCCACCTTTTGCTGAACCTTACGTACATTTTTAAACACAGGGTCGTATGTAGCCCAGGCTAACCTCAATTTCACTATGTAGCTGAAGATAACCTTCTTGCTCCCACCTGCCAGGAGCTGGGATCCCATGTGCACATGCTATAGTGCCCATTTTACATGGAATGGAGATCAAGCTCAGCTTAGGCCTTTGTGTGTCCTAGGAGAACTCCCTACCAACTGGGCCACATCCCCAGCCCCCTTCAAAATGGTTAATTAAGGAAATATTTGTTTATTGCTTAATATATGCAAAACACTTGCTAAGCACTCTGTGTGGGGAGTGGGGGGCATGGTATAAAGAATTCTATCCTTCTTATGAAGAGTTTTGCAATTTTGGCTGAGTAAAATATTCAGGAAGTGTAATTTAAAGCAAAAAACCAATGAGTCACATGTTATAGTTTATGAGACTCTAGATGAAAGGGAAATCCCTTCTAGTTAGAGTAGGGAAGACTTCAGAAAGGTGGGACATCTTGAAACTCTGGTAGTATTGGGACATACAGATCCCAGGGGAGGGATACACAGACAGACAGAATGCCAGAGGCAAGACAACTGGGAGTCTGAATGGGGAGACTCGGTTGAGGGCTCTAAAGTTCATTTGAAAGGCGCAGGGAGGAGGCTGCAGAATACTGAGTAGATAAATAATGCATCTGAGCTGTAGTTCAGGAATGCTAATCTAGTTGCAGCTTCTAAAACACATTATAGATGAGAAATGCAAAGCAGGGGTAATTATCCAGGACAGAGGACAGAGCACAACAGGGGCAGTAGGTGTAGAAATGCAATCTTGTCTCGGGAAAGATGGAGGAGAGGGTAAGGCGGGGCAAGCAGAATTTCACACGCCATCGAATGTGGAGGACCAAAAATTCTGTAACAAAGGAATGCTGAGATGCTAGACCCCCACAGGAACAGGGCTCAGCCCAGGGTCCTGAAATACATGACCACAGTTGGACAGTGTGGTAGCTGTTTGGGGACCACTCTCCTCTCCATCATGATGAGCGATAAGGCTCAGAAGTCACTGGTCATTGTGGCCGCAAAGGCAAGATCACCACAGATCTGTCTGAAGCACACTGATATGGTGGAAGGAGAAGGTTATGGAGAGGGGCCATCAGGAAGTGAGGAGGAAAACAGTGTCAGAGGAGACAACCAGGGTGGTTCAAGAAAAAGTCGCTGGCACTGCCAGATGTGCTAAGATCTAAGAAAGCTGGAAAGAGGATGCCGGGTTCATATGACCCCATCTCCTCCCTTCGTCATATTCTTGATTTTATTTTCTGGTAGAAGTCCTTGTTTCCTAGCCCTGGGATCCTCTCTCTCTTCTCCCAGCTCCTATAGTTCACCAACCAAACATGTCCATTGTTTTGCTATTTTCAGGTTTGCTAAGGACCAGCCTTAGCCTTGGCTTGGAGAGAGGTTCTGAGGGAGGAGTGTCTGGGAGCAGAGAAACGAACTCTGACTCAAAGTCAAATCATGGGTTCAATCTGACCACCTACGTTCTGCTCGAGATAGCTTTCCAGGCAGCTTTCTTTATGTTCTGCTCTCTGGACAGCTCTCTCGCTGTGTTCTGCTTGGCAATTCTCCAAGCAGTTCTCTCTTTTTATACTAAAATATTTTCTGGATAGCTCATCTCTTGCAGATTACAAGCCCAGCTTTTTATTTACTATCAATTTAGTCATTACCCAGGCTCCCATTTGATTTCCTCATGAATCAGCATCCTGTGACCCCAGTTCCTTGATTCTTAGGAAACAGCAAACACATTTTTTTTTCTTAGTATTACAAAAGAATTCAGAGATCTGACCATCATTGTTAAGCACAGACAATAAGCTAGCTAGGTGGGACCTTGACTTGAAATTACTATTTCTACCATATCTGGGCCTAGACCTAGATTCTCTCTATCCCAGTCTGACCTCAAACTCAGGAATCTGTCTGTCTTTGTAAGCATAAACAAATAAATTTTAGCTGGGTAGGGTCTCCTGCAATTACCACTCCCTAAATCTCTTAATCTCCTTTCTTAGTAGCTTTCTGACAAGTTGACTCACAGCACAGCACAGTTGTTTTGTTCCTTTAGATTCGTGAAACCCCTCATTTAAATCATATTGCATCCTTATATTTTGCATAGTTGAGAAATTATATATTTTCAAATTCATGGTTTTAGAGTTTTTTTTCCCCCCACGGCTTGGAGGGCTCTCCTGAAGGTCCTAGTGTCTACCATTTTGCTGAGAGATTAGCCACACACAGCACTCCTAGACTTCTGCTGTTCATGGAGTCATTAGCATTAGTAGGGAGGACATTCCTTGAAGGAGGACCATGAAAATATGTACATTATTATACAAGCAAGCCTTATGCCCATGGCAGCCACTGGCGCTCCAAGAATTGTTGGTCCAAGAATCATGTCGTTACACCCCCACCAAGGGCACAGGATTCTGCCTTGTTTGTTCACACACACACACACACACACACACACACACACACACACACGGGCAGGGGGGGGCAAAGGGAGAGAGAGGAATTATTTTAATGAACTGGTTGTTGTGGTTATTTTAATGATAGGAACCTGAAAGTGCAAATCCGTTGGGCAAGCTGGAAATCCAGGTGGGGCTGCTAGAGTTCCATATTACAGCACAACTGCTCTGTAAGGCCTCAGTTTCCATTCTGACTGGATGAGGTCTGCCCACGGCCTTTTGCCCTTCCCATGTTTAACAGGTCTACACATAAACCTTCAAAGAAACACTTAGATTAGTATTCAAGTAAATAGCAGTAGTATGATCCACCTGAGTCGACATAGCTGACTGTCGAGATGCAATTTCTCATGGAGTCTTACAGAGTACAAGTCAGTGTCCAGGACTCACCGTGACAAAGTTCTCAGAAGAAGAGCGAGGACTGCGGAGAGAGGCTGAGGTTTGCTCCGGTGCTCTGGATTACAATGCTAAATTCTATACCACAAGGTCTAGTCGCCTCAAGTGAGTGATTGCTCACAGATGCCAGCCTTTGTTAGGCTAGCCTCGCTCCTTAATTTAAGACTGTTAGTTGAATAAAGATGCCAATAGCCTGTGGCTGGGCAGAAGAGAGGTAGACGGGGCTTTGGTGCCTGGGGTTGTGGTCTGAGGTAGGTCCACAGTGAGGGGGAGAGGGAGAAAGAAAGAAGAAGAGTCCTGGGGTAGGTGGATTGTGAGAGTGTGGCCATGAGGGCCAGCCCATTGGAGTAAGAGCAGCCCAGGTAGAACATGGCAAGTTATAGCTCAGGATTATTGACTGGAAAGTAGACAAAATAGCTTAGGGGGTTGGTATCTGCTCAGATCTAATACTTTAAGGATTATTATAAATATAAAGGGTTTGTGTCTTTTATTTGGGAACTAAATTATCTAAGGTGGGGTAGAAACCCCCAAATAATATTTACTGTGACCTGAATAATCTTTACTGTGACAGGGAGAGCCTGACAGAAGCAGTGAGTTTACTGGTGTGCAGAGGGTAATGTACATGGGGCTAGAAGGCAAGTTTATGAATCAGCAATCTTGTACTGTTTGGAAATCTATATGCTAAAAGAAAGAGAAAATAGGGCTGGAGAGATGGCTCAGTGGTTAAGAGCACTGGTTGCTTGCTCTTCCAGAGGTCCTGAGTTCAGTTCCCAGCAATCACATGGTGGCTCACAACCATCTGTAATGGGATCCAATATCCTCTTCTGGTGTGTCTGAAGACAGCTACAGTGTACTCATATAAATGGAATAAATAAATCTTTAAAAAAAAAAAAGAAAGAAAAGAAAGAGAAAAGATTGTTACTGGTAGAAGGCCCTGGAGATGTTTGCATAGAGAGACTGGGGTGGTAGAGAAGAGAGAGGGTCTGGAAATCCTAAGTCAGTGTTGTGTGTGGCTGAGCTAACTGAGGTGAATTTAAGAGGTTCAAAATTAGAAAGAAAGTTTGCTGTTGCTCAAACAATAGACAAGAACTATGATACAATCTGGAAATGTGGAAAAGTCACTAGCGACCTAAATAAGGCTAAGTAGATACTTCCAGGGACAGAGAGACAGTTCTTGACAGATTGTTTTTTTCTTTCCAGATGATAAAAGACTAATTTTTTGCTGGAAGTTCGTTGATTTAAAAAAAGGGAGGGGATATAAAGCCTTTTTAGGAAATAAACATACACACACACACACACATACACACACACATACATGTGTATACACGCACACATACACACATATACATACACATATGCACACATACACATATACATACATACACACATACACATATACACACATGTACACACATACACATATATACACACACATATACACACATATACACATAATACACACATACACATATACACACATACACACACATACACACATAATACACACATACACATATACACACATACACACATACACATACACACACACATACTCACAC
>JADRCD010237881.1:10670-29593 GCA_019843815.1 Montemys delectorum
ACACATATACACACATACACATATACACACATACACACATACACATACACACACACATACTCACACACACTCACTCACACACACACTCACACGCACACTCACATACACATACACACACATACATACACACATACACATATACACACATACACACATACACACTCATACACACACATACACGCACACACGCACACACACACACACACACACACACACACACACACACACACACACACACACACACACACACGCACACACACACACACACACACACACACACACACACACACACACACACACACACACACACACACACACACGCACACACACACACACACACACACACACACACACGCACACACACACTCACTCACTCAGAAAACAAAACAGCCTACAGCAGCTATGCAGATATTGCTGCAAAACAGTTGGGATTAGCATTGCTGAGACATCCCAAGCCCAAGGAGTCTCACCATTAGCCTTCTGTGCATCCAGGCAGGGAGGCATCATTACACAAATTACAAGCCTGGAGAAGGGGCTTTTCACCGGGGTGAACTTGTGAGAACAGTTAAGCCAAAAGCAATTTCGCCTGTCTGCAATTTACTCTATTCCCTCCGCTGCCGTTGAAGATATTTATGCTTGAGCAGAATTCTCACTCCCAATCTGATTTCTCCTTTTTCTCAATCCAGCCATGAAGTCATCCAGTTCTCTGTTTGGGACAATACGATTTGCTGTCATGGAAACAATTAAGATATCATAAATTTATCTTGCCCCACGAGATCAAAGAGGAAAAGCAATAATACTAACATTTTTGCAGTTCAATATTGCCGTTCAGCCAGCATCGCTGCCTAGTAAATAGCATCGATCTGCAGATGGAGAAAAATGAAGGGGCATGCTCCCACTGAATTATAGACAGGGCCAAGCATGTCCAGAGAGTTCTACTTCCCATCCAGAGAGGCTGCTGTGGAGTCAAAACTGGGCCTCTATCGCTCTCTTTCTGCATGAGGATGAAGAGCTGGCTAGTCTCACTGACAGCACTTTACCAGCTGTTCTTCATTACAAGAGGATTTGGTGGAACCTGGTTTGATAAAAACAGGCAAACAAAAGGCCCTCGGCCTTTTGTCACTGTCACAGGATGAAAATATTTATAGCGGGGCGGAAAAGAAGTCTGGTTGGAGAGCATTAATGCACAGGCTTTCCTGCCCAGCTCGCTCCTCCAGTGCCCCTGCAAGTTCATTCTCTGGGCTCCCAGCCATGGGCCAATCGCTCTAGAAGCTAATGGCCCTTACTTAATGAGCCTCTCATTTGTACAGACCCTCCCCCCAGGATCTAGGAGAGACCTTAGTGATGTGTTCATTTGAATAGAATTTAAAAAAATGATTTTTTTTTTTTTGTACTCTAGTTTCCTCTTGTGTTAAAGGATTCCGGGATTTTGCGAGGATCCTGCAGTGAGGAGGTGTGTTAGGGAGGAATGTGAGTTACATAGTATATTAAGCTTAACTTATCAGTTGTTTCTCAGTGTTAGTGGCTCTCAGGAACATTTTTAATGGCCGCTATGTGCTGACTCCTCACTCCACATGTGGTGAGAAATTTGAGTGTGCCTTGGGTACAAGTCACTGGAACAAGACACTGCTAGCCTTCTTGTGAGTGGGATGTACAGGGGGTAATGCATCTTCTACTTTAGAGCAGGTGGACGCCTTAGCTCTTCTTGGACCGCTGGCCACCTACAACTGATTCTGATGACAAAGTTCCCAGATCTCCATGAGTTTGTTTTCTGTGTTAGTACCCTCAGCCTTGGCCTTAAGGATGAGGTACAGTTTCAGGGGCTTCATGCCAATGGCCACTGCCCAAGAAGTCAGTCTGCACCTACAGGTGTCTGGTTTACATCTGAAGTCAACGTAATGTCCATTGATTCAGTGTCTCCCATCTGAGTGACACTGGTGTGACCCAGGTCACCTTCGTTATTAGCCGGAGTTCTCGTTCCTTTGCTCTAACAAGAGGATCAAGATGATGCTTTGATAATGCAGTCTGTCTTAGTCAGGGTCTCTATTCCTGCACAAACAGCATGACCAAGAAGCAAGTGGGGGAGGAAAGGGTTTATTCAGCTTACACTTCCACATTGCTGTTCATCACCAGAGGAAGTCAGGACTGGAACTAAGCAGGTCAGGAAACAGGAGCTGATGCGGAGGCCATGGAGGGATGTTTGCTTTCTTATAGAACCCAAGACTACCAGCCCAGGGATGGCACCACCCACAAGGGGCCCTCCCTCCTTGATCACTCATTGAGGAAATGCCCCACAGTCAAATCTCATGGAGGCATTTCCCCAACTGAAGCTCCTGTCTCTGTGATAACTCCAGCCTGTGTCAAGTTGACACAAAATCAGCCAGGACACAGTTCTCAGTTCAAAGACTGACAGCAGCAGCTATGTCTGGGTATCCACCTTTGCCCCAGGAGGCCCTTAGAGGAAGGACTGGATGTGTCATGATTGTGTGCACTTTTTACAATGTCACATGTGCTTTCTCTTAAGGACTCGGCTTCTCTTTTAGTCAAGTTTCCATGTCCACAAACTGGCTCACACCTAGAAATCTGGCAAGGGATTATGACATTTGACTGTGGCTGAAATTTATTTTTGTTAACAACTGTGATGGCAGATTTTGGTTGTCAACTTGACTGTATCTGGAGTTAATTAAAACTTAAATGACTGGGCACACCTGGGAGAGACTTTTGTTTCTTGGAAGACCCATTTCTGATGCAGATCTTTGAGGTGGTAAGCTACATCTCTAACCTAGATCTTTTGGGGGGTGGAAGATCTACTTTACTCTGGACCACAGCTTCTGCTGGTAGTCTATATGGAAGAAGAAAGCTCGCCCTTTTTGCTTAAATGCTCTCACACTCTCTAGCAAGTCCATCCCTTCCCTGGCATTACATCATACTTCTTCAGGATTCTGTTGTATACTAAAGACCAGCTGAGACATCCAAGCTTCACGGACTGAGCAACTACTAGATTCTTGGACCTCCCATTGACAGAGGGCAACTGTTGGGCTAGCTGGACCACAGGTTGTAAACCATTCTAATAAATCTCCTCTCTATATAATATAAAATCATAAATAAATATTTGTTCTATAAGGTCTGTTCCTCTAGAGAACCCTTACTAATACTCCATCGGAGTAGCATCCTTGCTGGACAGCCATTTTCGCCTAGGGAAACTATTCGTTAATAGTGGAGTGCTTCTCCTCTGGGAGGGCTCATAATCCAGGAATTCAAGATCTTTCTCTAGGACTAGATAACTTCCCAGGTGAATTCAGCCACAGGTATCTCTCGGGAATGGCCCTTGTAGGTCCAACCCTAACATTTCCTCTAAGCAGCAAGACACACACACTCTGGAGACAGACAGTAGAGGCTCTACCATGTACTATCTAGGGGCCATTTAGCAAGTTATTTAATATCATTGGGAATCATTTTTTTAAAGCTGCAAACTGGGTATAGTCCAGTATGCCTTTGGCAGCTGTAATCAGGTCAGTTATATAAATAAAGCATTTATAATAATGCCGGGCACATTTTGGCATCATTACCTCTGATGGTTTGTATATGCTCGGCCCAGAGAATGGCATTGTTAGGAGGTGTAGCCTTGCTAGAATAGGCATATCACCGTGGGTGTGGGCTTTAAGACCCTCATTCCAGCTGCCTGGAAGCCAGAATTTTCCTAGCAGCCTCTAGATGAAGATGTAGAACTCTTAGCTCCTCCTACACCTGTCTGGATGCTGCCATGCTCCCACCTTGATGATAATGAACCTGTAAGCCAGCCCCAATTAAATGTTGTCCTTCTAAGAGTTGCCTTGGTCATGGTGTCTGTTTACAGCAGTAAAACCCTAACTAAGACAGAAGTTGGTAGCCAAACCTATACAAACCATCACATTACCTAAGACTCTTGTTATCCTGGTGCCTTCCTTCAGCCAGCTCCCACTCAGCCTCACCCAGTTCCAGAAGCAAGCTGTGGTTTCTGCCCTGTCTCTGCTCCTGTGGTAGACTGTGATGGCCTGCACTGCCATACTCTTCCCGCTGTGCAGGTTCCTGCCTGTCTGTTTTTCCTGTCTGGCTTTGTATACTGCCATGGCTAGGCTCTTGACACAGTGCAGCTGTTTTGGAAAACATTTTCTTAAAAGATTTATTTATTTAATTTTATGTATGTGAGTATACTGTCACTGTCTTCCGACACACCAGAAGAGGACATCGGATGCTATTACAGATGGCTGTGAGCTACCATGTGGTTGCTGGGAATTGAACTCAGGACCTCTGTAAGAGCAGTCAGTGCTCCTAACCGCTGAGCCATCTCTCCAGCCCCAACTTTTTTTTTTTTTTTTTTTAATTTAAAAATGAGCAAGTGATCATGTATCATGGGAACTGGTTCGTTTTGGGCTGGGTTCTGAAGAGATTTTTAGAATCAGTCATTTCTCTGCCAGCTGTGGCTTAGTCCTGTCAGGTGTGCACAACCGCATCCATTTTTCTCCCATGCTCCCAGAAGTAAGACTCAGTCTTGAAATATATTTACAAAGACCTTGACCATAGAGCTGGGCTCTTCTCTGGCTAGATTGTAACTTAGAATAACTCATTAATTTTAACCTACATTCTGCCATGTGGCTGCTTACCTGTGCTCAGGTATCATACATCCGGCTTCTTACATCTTCCCCAAGCGAATCTCGCCTGTGGCTCTCAGAATTCTCTCTTCACCCAGATATCCCACCTCCTATTTTCTGCCTAAGCCATATAGGCCATCAGATTTATTACTGACAGGTTCCACATCCATACAGTCATAAGATATCCTCTCTACAGCCTTGTGTTCTCCTTTTAGGAAGGAGACATCAGATCCCTTGTTTCTGTTGTGGCTTCCTAGTTCACCGATTTTAACAGCCCGAGAAGTCCCAAGATCCCTGTTGATCTGTTGTTCTTAGCCAGTTGGCCATGTCACCATCTCTGAGTTGGTCAGAAAAAGGGCTTCCTGGAACAGTTGGGTTTAAGCCACTTCTCCATTCAGCTACAGCTGGCCAGTTCCATGCAGCCTTGGGTCTGACCACTTCTGACACTGTCTTTGCCCCCAGAATAAACGTAAACAGGCTGGCTGTGATGGTGCATGCCTTCAATCCCAGCATTCAGGAGGCAAAGGCAGACCGATCTCTGTGAGGTTGGTGGCAGTCTGGTCTATAATAGGAGTTTTAAGACAAACAGAGATATATAGTGAGACCCTATTTCAAGAATTAATTAATTAAAAATAAATATAAACAGAGTTTCGGGCTTATGTTCATTTCTGATCATTGTCAAGCAGCATGTGTCGGGAGGGAGAGAGATGGCACTGATTCTTGTCATTGGGTTCCTGTGGTGCTCCTGGCTGTAGCGTTACAGGAAGTTGCCATCGCCTGACGCCTCACGCAGCTGTTTGACAGTACTCCACAGCCTATGAGAACAGGAGCGTGATTTTGTTCACTCTGCATTCTGTGTCCAGTGGAGATGAGGCTCAGCAAGGGCAGGGCTTTTCTTCAGTGTATAGATACATTTGTGGACAATCCACACCTGACATTCCAGATCGGCATGCGAATCGCTCCGAGTCGTCTGAACCGAGCCCTGGAAGCACGGTTCTCAGGCCAGGCTTAGAGAAGTCAAAGTTCTGCTTTCTAGCTTCAGGAAAGCCTGGAGTCTTATCAACATTGGGAACAACAATGGAAACAAACCTCCGGGTGTGTCTGGGAAGAAGTTTCTAGATTGTGGTAGTCCTGGACGAAAAGACTCTCCCTCTATGTCGGCAGCACTATTTTGTGGGATGGCACTGTGGGCTGAAAAAAGGACGAAGCAGCTGAGAGGCAGCCGCCATCACTCTGCTTTCTGACAGAGCCTGGCATGTCCAGTTTCTACCTGCTCCTGTTACTATGCCTTCCTGCTGTAAGAAACATTCCATATTAATCTTTTCTAACCCCATAAAACTTTTGTTTGCAGCAAGGAATTAAAACCCTTTTTATCTCCCCCACCTTGGAAAACCTTTATGTAAATGTTTTAGTTCAACTCCCTGATTCTTAGAAAACCTTTTATTTATACATTTTCTTATCTGCTACCCTTTTTTTGTTTGTTTGTTTTATTTGTTTGTTTGTTTGTTTGTTTGAGATAGGGTTTCTCTGTAGACCAGGCTGACCTCAAACTTAGAAACCCACCTGCCTCTGCCTCCCAAGTGCTGGGATTAACGGCGTGCACCACCACTGCCTGGCTATCTGCTACATTTTCAAAACTCAAGTGGCCAACCCCTTCTGGCTCTTGTTTCTTTCCTTTGCACCAATTCAATAAAAATAGCCAACTGTGAAAAACTGATAGGCTCCACAACCTGCCTTAGAATAAAAAAACAGGTACACTCTTTGCCTGATGTGGTTGTTCTTGACAGCACACTGTCTTGGTCAAGAATAAAGTTTTGCCTGGTTGAGATATTTTCTCTTTGTTTAGGTATTCCTTTGTGTGACACTGAAATTATCCCTAATACTTCCATGGTGGGCTGTACCCCTTGGAACTGTAAGCCAAAAGACACCCACCTTTCCTTAAGTTGCTTAAGTTTACAAGTATTTGATCACAGCGATGAGAAGCGATACTTCTGCAAGGATTTTATCTTGAGAATGATAGATTGGAGAGTTAGAAGCTCTGAATTTGAGCCAAACATCTGCACATTTCATCCTAAATCACTAAATACTTAGGATTAGTTCAGAGTAACCTCAAGAAAGAGCAGGATCAAGAGTTATGCAAATTGCTTTCCTAGGTTAGGCTCTGGGGCTCTGGGCTGGGTTTGAATTCAGGAACCTGAACTAGGGTCAAGTGGTCGGTGGGGAATCCCAGAAGGTAGAAAGGAAAGGATAGAAGAGAATGGGGCCAAACAGAAAGCACCCATGGGACATTAATGCGGGTGGGGAAGGCAGCAAAAGTGCTTGGAGCAAAATAGGTCAAAGAATGGAAATACAGGACAGGAGAGAGTTAGCAAAGGAGGAGGCCGAGGTCTGGGGACCTGTCTCAAGAGCATAGAGAAATGTCACCAGGAATGCTGTAGAGTATGTATGGCTTTGTCTGAAATGTGAGCATTAAAGGCACTGACTGATAAGGGATCCACAAGGAGGCCACACGTCCTAGTGGCATAGTTAGGCAACTGTTGCTGTGATAAAACACCATGGCCAAATGCAAGGTAAAGGGAAGAAGGTTTGTTTGGCTTACATGTCTACATTGTTGTTCACCATCAAATGAAGTCAGGACAGGAACTCAAACAGGGCAGAACCTGGAAGCAGGAGCTAATGCAGAGGCTGTGAGGGGGTGCAGCTCATTGGCTTGTTCCTTGTGGCTCGCTCAGCCTGCTTTCTTGTAGAAGCCAAGTCCACCAGAGTAGGCTGGGCCCTTCTCCATCACTCACTAGCTAAGGAAGTGCTCTACATGCTTGCCTATCGCCCAGTCTTACAGGGAACCTTGATTTTCTCAACCAAGGTTTCCTCCTCTCAGATGACTATAACGTATATCAAGGTGACGTAAAACTAGCCGGCAAGATGGTAATATTACCTTGCATCATGTAAAAGATCCACAGATTGTGTAAAAGATTCCAGGCCTATAACTGGGATATATTAGCCAAATTAAAGTGTGCATAAGAGGTAGACAAACCTACTTACTCCAGCCCCCTTAGACCGCCACCAACCAATCACACACATAAATAGCCAGGAACCGACACGATGAGTGCAACCTCTCCAGTCCTAGTCTTCCTTTCTATGACACAGTATTCTAATTTTGATAACATATTTATGAGAGGACATGGCATTTCTCTATCCTTTCGTGGTTTTGATGGGGGTGGTTCTCATTTACACTGCAGGGGAGTGCAAGCCTTTAAGTGAGACATTGAATCAATGCCAAACTAAGCCCAAGGTGGAGCTGACTGTGCCAATGATTGTCTCAACTGCCCAAGCCACAGATTGATCATGAAGCAAGGCTGGCGCCATGGCTCTGTTACTTTAACTTTCCACGAGGTATGAAGGATATAAGTCATTTTTGTCCTCTTTGCAACATAACTTTATATAATTAAAGACTTATTGCTCCCTTGGTCTCTTTCTTACAAACCAAACACAGGCTATATTCAGTGTATTTTCTCCCAAGACTTATTTTTCAAATTTTTAATAGTTCTCATTTTTTTTTTTACTTTGAAACTTCTTTGATTAGTTTGCATTGATTTTGAGATTTGGACCTTGAAGAGGAATATGCTTAGCATTCCCACTAGGTTCAAACTTGGCCAAGGCCGATCAAGAGTAATAAACACATTCCTCTTGGCTGAAGAGTAAGCTATCTACACACCCAGTCCCACATGCCATGCTCTCTGGTTGCAGTGCAGCCCTCTGCAGACTTCCAAATAATTACTGATTCTGCACTCAGCCACCCCTTAGCCCCCAAGTCTCAGCTTGATCCATATGGAAGCCATTTGCTTGCCCTTGATGAATCTTATTTTATTGATTGGAGCTCAGCCTCTAATTCTGACTATACACATATTTTGTTACCTTCCCCCACTCCATAAGGTCATTTTTTCCAATGTTCCAATGCTTCAGCATGAATATTTTGTCCAATAAGATTCACATCTTTTGAGCCCATACTAAGTGAACTAAAGAGAGCTTTTGCTAATTTACTCTTTCAATAATGATTGAGATTCTGGCATATGCAAGGACATAGAGAATGTTCATGGAAAACAAACTTAAAAAGAACAAAATCTGTATTTGAACATAATTCTAATTCAGAGTTTATGCTCATCGAAGGGCTTTGCCCCATGACTAAGCATAGCGGCCTAACTGTTTCTAGTAACTCCCTTTTCACTCTTTGCAATGCACACACTACAGCCATGTACAGTTTAATGCTGTAGCTGGGAGCAAGTCAAGAAAACAAAGGATGAAAGAAATAATGTAAGAGCTTGCACATCAGGCCATAAAGAGTAGTAAGACTCGTGGTGGGGCTATGGGCTGCATGCTGGGAGCTGATGGAGTCATTCATACTGTGAGCATAAATCCAGGTCACAAACCAAGAGTTGAGGGAGAGAGCCATTATCCCAGCCTATCTAGAAGTTCATTGTTCTGGGACACTGGTTACTGGACACACTGAGCCCACTGCAAGTATTCTTCTTGATAGGAGGCCTTCCGATAAATGGGTATCTGTGTAGTATATGGAAGAGGTCAGATGACACTACATTGGAAATTAGTGTCTCTTGGAAATTCCTAAAAACACAGGAAATAGGGATGTGACAACTAGCTTGGAATGTAATGGATAGTGGCTCAGATCACAAGCCAAAGACTTGACCATAGCAGGCAATGAGAGAGAGTAGGAAAAGGGAGAATTAATATTGTCTTGAGGTTTTTTTTTTAATGTGTCAGCACTATACTGTACACTGATATTGTTGGGCTCGTCTTTCCGTACAATAACCCTCTGAGACGGATAACATGATCCCTATTTTCAGATAACTAACATCACATTAATAGGGCTAAGTAACTCAGCCAAGTCAGGGTTTGGCTATAATTCTGCTCGGCTCAGAGAGTATTTCTTCCATGACATCGTTTCATTGTTTACGACAAATGAGATTCATTTCCTATTGTTACACATCATATGAGCTGGTTGTGTGAACTCAATGTCCCGTGGGAGAGAGGCTTCACTCTTACAGTTTCAGGGTGATGCCGTGACTCCTCATTGTCCTCTCAAAGGAAATCCTAGAGGCAACAGTGGGGAGGTGGATAACACACCTCGTTTCTCTAATAGAACGAGCACAAGCTTGCTCTGGTAGAGAACTTTTCTTTTGTGGCATAGAAATCTGTCACTTCTTTTGGAGGGAAGGACACACATACTCAGGTTTCTGCTGAATGTTAATAATCGTATGATTATCATGTGATCTAGGAAACAGCGACTCACCCTGTTGATTCTCAGTGTTCACTTTGAGCATTTCCAGCATTCTCTGTTCCCTGGACTCGGCGTACGTGAAAGCTTAGATGAAAATGTCCCCCACACGCTCTGATGCTTGAATACTTGGTCCCAGGTGCTGTTTCTATTCACGGAGGTTTAGGAGGGAAGGTCTTGCTGGAGGAAATATGTCGCTGGGGACACACTTTGAGATTCCAAAGTCCCATTAGCTCTCTCTGGTTTGTGCTAGTGGTCTGAGATGTGAGCTCTAGCCATCATGTCTGCCACTAGCTCCCTCACTATCCCCACCGTCATGGACCCTAATCCTTGGGAACTATAAACCTACCCTGAAACTCTTTCTTTGACAAGGAGCCTTGCTCCTAGTGCTTTATTGCAGCAATAGAAAAGTAACTAAGACAGACTTACTACAAACCTTTTTTACTTGCATTACATTATTGCTAGTAATGTGGTCAAGCTTGCACGCAACTAGGTCATCCCAACACTTTTCCTTTGTCAACCACAAATGATAACTGAGTCCATAAAATATATTGAACTCCTATGTTGGGAGCCGCGCTCGCCATTCTAAGTTGGCGCCGGCTTCCTGCTTCCTGGTTCTTCTCGGGAGCCTTGCTTGAGTGCGCGCCTGCGCAAGGCGCGAAACTTAGTATGCTAATTAGGCACTGAGGCTAGAGCCAATGAGGGATCTGCACGCCTCCCAGAGATCTATATAAGCCGCGGGGTTTCGGCGTTCGGGGTCCTTCGTCCTTCTACTTCATACCATCTAAAAGAGCCATAACAATAAATTGCTGTCAGAAGAATCCTGAGTGTGGCGTGCTCCTTATCGGCGAGGTAGCGCGCGACACTCCTACTGGGCAGGTTTCTAATCACATGTTATTTTAATCTCCTTATAAATACCTGATGAAATACACTCCCACAGATGAGAACGTGGAGACCCTGAGGAGAGATATCAAGATCGTTGTTGTATCCCTGTTATATATATATAACATGTATATGTATATATATATTTAGTATATATGTATGTATATATATATATAGTATATATATATATATATATATTTAGTTTAGACTAGAAAGAGAGAGCCTAAACAGTTACCCTTAATTTTGGGTCAGAATCATCTATATCCTTTTAACCATCCCTTCAATCCTGCTCTTTGGTTGAAAAAAAAAAAAAAGACTCAGTTAATTAATGTCTAAACAGACATCGTGGAAACTGTAGGAGAGGGTGGAGGAAAGTAAAATCACATTTGGAAAATCCTCTCAGCCATGTCTTGTGTAATGGTGATTGCTATTAACCCCAGGATTAGAGAGCCACGTTCCCAGCACCCAAAAGCTGTGATTGGACAATCTGGGATGAGCAAGGAGAGGCCTTGGCAGTGGTGAAGGATCTGATCGGAAGCAAACACAGCTGGCTGTAAAACAAAACCTTGTGAAGCTCTTCAGTGATAATTACATTCTGAGAAACTGATGATCACCTGCTAAGTGCAAGAGAGTGAGTTTTATAAGCTACTTAGAGAGAAAGTAAGACAATAGTCTGTCTGTTATGAGTAGCCGTGTGGCAGCATTTCAGATCAGCATTATATTGACTTTACTATACTTTCGTGCTTTGTTACTATCGATGGGCCAGTCATCATTCTAGGTACTGGGTGCATAATGCTGGTGAGAGAATATTTCGTAAGACTCTAACTGTCCTCTGAATCTCAAGGGAAATAACTTTTATTAATTAGGACAGAGATGTTTTGTGAGTCTGGGAAACTGAAGATTAACCCTTGGAAGTGAGGGCGTGCTTGTTGTGCAAGTGTAAAGACTTGAGTTCGGATCTCCAGCATCCATGTAAGAGCCAGGCATGGTGGCATGATGGTATCTGTACTTCCAGTGCTGGAGGGACAGAGACAGGTCAATTCTAGGAGTTCATTGGCTAGCCGGTGTTGCTGAAATGGTGACCTTCCGGTTCACCGAGCAATACTATCTGACGAGATGCCGAGTGATAGAGGAAGATCCAACATCAACCTCTGGCTTCCGTATGTACATATGCCACCTTTCCTCCATGTGTGCACATGTGTTTGCACATACAAAAATAAATAAATAAGGGGCTGGTGAGATGGCTCAGTGGTTAAGAACACTGACTGCTCTTCCGAAGGTCCTGAGTTCAAATCCCAGCAAACACATGGTGGCTCACAACCATCTGTAATGGGATCTGACACCCTCTTCTGGAGTGTCTGAGGACAGCTACAGTGTACTTACATATAATAAATAAATAAATCTTTAAAATAAATAAATAAAAAAGATATAATGATGTGTTTTGTGTGTCTGAAGGGAGGGCCCTTGCAAATAAGGTGCTTTGAAGGTGACATCTGACTTGCCTTTTAGAACACGAACTACTCTTATACTTAACTTATTTCGTTCTTTTTGTTTCCCAGAGTAACTACATATAAACCTATGTATTTTGATGTTTTTTTGAGTCTGCTCTGTCTGCCTTTCTCGGCTCTACCAATGCATTGCTAATTGTACAGTCCTACCTTCTTTTTACTTTTGCTTTTGAGACAGGGCACCGCTAAGTTGCCAAGGCTGCCCTTGAATACACCTGTAGCTCACGCATGACTTAAAATGTGTGCTATTAGTGGGGCAGTTGGTGGCGCACGCCTTTAATCCCAGCATTTGGGAGGCAGAGGCAGGTGAACCTCTGAGTTTACAGTGTGAATTCCAGGACAGCCAGGGCTACACAGAGAAACCATATCTGGAAAAAAAAAATCCATCCCCTACCTTCAAAAAAATATATGTGGTCTTCCTGCCTCAACCTCCTGAGGAGCTGTGATTAAAGGGATGTGCTATAGACCCAGGGGAGCTTGGCATTTTCTAACTACAGTAATGAATTCCAGAACACACTGGAAGGCCTTCGAGGCTGACAGAGAGAATGGGGAAGGTATGGAGCAGATGAGCTCAGAGAAACAGGTCATAGAGCAGAGAGCGGAAGAGCCAAAGGCTCCTTAGACGTTTGTAAGGCCAGCTTTTCCTGAAGTTTTGATCTGAGCTTACTTATCTCCAAAGACTTACTCTGTGTTCTACAAGAAGGGCCGGGGGTGGGGGGTGGGGAGCAGTTAGACCAAGCACAAGGCATCCCAGTCCACACCAGAGCTGCTGTTCTAGACTCAGACTTGAGAACTAGCTACTCCGTGTTTCTCCTGAAGGTACACACAGAAGGTCTAGGTTGGCAATAGGATAAAGAGACAGAAGCAGCCTGACTGGAGCCACATCTGTGGCAGCCTGAGGTGGGGAGAAGGGCTCATCAGCTGAGCATAACTCCTGGAACTACCTGTATGTGGACCGGAGGGATCCTACCCAGTTCCTCCTACCCCTTAGTACAGAATTCCCACAAGTCCTATGGTAATTTTCTAATCACAGATCCAGAAGATGCAAATCTTCGTGATTGAAGATGGCAAGGCCTCGGGTCTCCCCTAACGAGCTGTTTGTAGGAGCGCCCTTCTCATTATCCACTTCTCTGAGTTGTGCTTCTTATAATGCCATTTTAAAAAATTTGATTATTACTTCTGCTCTAACTTTCATATCTAAAATCCCTTTTTCTGGGGTTGGGGAGATGGCTCAGTTGGTAAAGTACCTGGTGTGCAAACATGAAGCCGGCTGCTCAGACCCCCAGGTGAGGTATTAAAAGCAGGGTGAAGCCCCACACGTCTGTGATCCCACTGCTAGTGGTGAGGTCAGGGTGGGGTGGGGGAAAAACACGGCTGGGATCGCTGGAGCCCGTGGACCAGCCAGTTTAGCTGAACTCATGAGTGTCAGGTTCAGAAAGAGACACTGCCTCAAAAATTAAAAATGGGGCATGAGAAAAGAGATACCCGCTATTGACCTCTGATTGCCACATGCATGAACACAGACCTCTAAACACACACCACATACATATACACACATGCACACATGAACACATGCACACACACACACACACACACACACACATACACGAATACACACATGCATGCACACATAGACCACACCCCAGTCACATGCATACACAACTGCATTTTCCACATTGTATAAACACCTTTTGAGGTTTTCAGTAGACTGTAATTCTTACCTTTGAAGAGAGTCATTTCCCCAAACCTCATGTCTGTTATATAATTTTTGATACATATCTTATGTAATCCTTAACAAGTAAATAACCACTCTTTGATTTGTCAATTAATAAGCCTTCATTTTCTTAGGTAAGCTTTGGCTGTCAGTAAGAGAAATCTCACAGTATTCACAGAAAATGACATTTAAATGACTAATAGGTACATGTGTATGTATCCATGTATGTTCATATATTGTATTTACTTGTTATAGTTTGAATGTAAGATGTTACCCACAGGGT
Organism: Montemys delectorum; assembly: GCA_019843815.1. Taxonomy (NCBI): domain Eukaryota; kingdom Metazoa; phylum Chordata; class Mammalia; order Rodentia; family Muridae; genus Montemys; species Montemys delectorum. The sequence continues at coordinate 24,979 of JADRCD010237881.1, forward strand.
CATGTGTTTGACACTTGTTCTCAGCTTTTGTTGCTGTTTTGAGATGTCCTGAACTTTGGTAGGTGGGACATAGCTGAAGGATACGGGTCGTTCAGAACCCAGTCTTGAGGGTTATAGCTACATTCTGATTTTGGTCCAGTCTCTCTGCCTCCTGGTCCCCAGGCATAACAAGTCCCAGTAGTACTCCCAACATGATGCATGCTGCTCTGCTCACCATACTGGACTGAACCCTCCCAAACTGTGAGCAAGGAGAACATCTTCCTCCCTTAAATTACTTCTCTCAAGCATTTTGTCAGTGATGAAAACAGTATCTGGTCTGAATTCATACACATTGACATCCAAAGGCTGTCAACAACTAAAGTATGGGCTCTGGAAGTAGTTCTCAGCTGTGGTCTCTAGACACTCTCAGATGTCAGGCTCTTACTCAAGTCCTCTTGAAAGCTTTGTTCTCACACCGTGGGGCTAGAATCAGAGAATGCTGAAGCTTGGGTACCCAGCAGCCTCCCCTGGGCTCTGATTCCTCCAGGGCAAGGTGGCTATGCCTCATGCCCTTTCCTCCTAAATTCAAACTCAGGTCTGTCTCTGGTACCCAGTGATGCCACCCAACCTATCTGAAGAGCAGTCACAAGTCTACCTTGCTGAATGCTGAATGTAAGTGGCAGAAAGTCAGAGCTAATTATGAACAAAATTAACTCACTGAGTAACTGTGGTGGTTTGAATGTGTATGTCTTGAGTGTTTGAATACTTGTCCCAGTTGATGGCACTGATGGAGATACAGCCTCACTGAAAGAAGTATGTTACTGGCAGGTGGGCTTTGAAAATTACAGGACTCACCTATTTCTATTTTTTTCTCTCTGTTTCATGCTTGTTGTTCAAGATGTAAGCCCTCAGCCTCCAACTCTAGATACCATGTAAAAGCATCTTTTATTTGCCTGATGTAATTGTCGTCTTGGAGGTTTATTGCTTCCATCTGCTAACCTGGGCCTAGTCCTGGAAGCTTTTAGCTTCCATATAATCTAATCTAGACCTAGAATGTTTTCAAGCCTCTGAGACTTGCTGCTGAATAAACTCACCCCTGCCTAGTTCTTTCTGATCTCTGGCTAACTGATTCAACTCAGCTGTTCTGGATCAAACTCCTTTCCAAGCTGACTGATTCAATCTGGCTTCTCTTGGCTTCTCCTTAATTGATCTGATTGGCCTCATACTAACTTTGGCAATATATTTTAATCTTTTGACTCCTTCTCACCTGTGTCTAGCTTGTTCTCTCTCTACAGCCATCTCTGTACAACTGTCCTGGTAAAACTGGCCTCTCTCCTTTTCTTTCACTACATTGTTTTCTCTTAAGTAGCCTCTTTTTTTTTTTTTTCCGCTGTTCTCATGAGAGTTGGGCATATCCTATCCTGCCAAATCTTTCTCTGATTCATCACTTTGTCATCTGCTCAATTAGACATCACTTTCAAACAGGGGTGCTTCCTTCTACAAACTAACTTTACCTTCCTTGTTTGGGATTAAAGGTGTGTGCTAAGACTGAGCCACACCACAACTAGAAACAGGTTTCTCCAGTAGACAACACAAGCTCCGGGTTCCCAGTGTGATCAAATATCCTGCAACAACACCATGCCTTCACTTTGCCATCATGGAGTCTAACGGTCTAGAATGGTAAGCTCAAATAAACTCTTTCATCTATAAGTTACCATGATGATGGTGTTTTATCCCAGCAATAGAAAAGTAAACAGTACAGTAACAAACATAAGGGCTGATCCAGGGAAGTCTAGCTTCAGAAATAGATTCAGGTATTCATCAGAGCACTTGGCATAACATAAGTTAGGAATGTTCATTCCCTGACTCAGATGGCTTTGGTTTTCAGGTGGGTTGAGCCATGAGTCCCCAGGCATTGGCAGCTCCAGGTTAGTTCTCATGGACTTATGACTAGTGAAAGGGGAATAGAGTCTAACAGCTCCATCTCATGACTTAGGTCATGTGCCAAAGCTATCCCCCATCTCCGGAGATGATGGTGTCTCACACAGAATAGTGGGTTTGACCCTGTAGCACGAGGGTGAGAAAAGGACAGAAAATTGAAAAACATTGAAGGAAGGGAAATGGATGCTAATCTGACTTACTGTGACGGGAAGCCCCTTTTAGATCTCTCCCTACCCCCTTGAGCTCCCCTCTAGGGAGGCCTAGCACCCTCCATTGGGACCAGTGTTCCACTGCCCACTGAATTCCCAACTCAGGACAGACTGTGTCTTTTAAAAGTGAAACAATGGGGTGGCTTCTTGAGGAGTTTTAAGGAAAAACATCCTCTCCCACTCCCTGCTTGAATTTAATCTCTTATATTTCCACCAGAAATAATTCCTAGTGTTCTTTCATTTGTAAATAAGGGCTGGTGTTGTTTTTTACCACATGTATTATTTATCATTCAGTTCATGGTGAGCCTCCCTCCCCTCCTGGATCAGCCTGTGGGTGTGTGTCCTTGAATTTAAATGAGAATGTATCTGGATGGTCAAAAAGAGTCCATTAGGAAGTCAGCTCTGGGAAGAGGATGGGAGGCCAGCAGCTTGGCCTTGTGCTGGTGGGGGAGGCAGGGAGCCTGCTAAGCCTGCTTGTAACAGTGAGGCCCACAGTGGAGCATGGGGCCCTGTGGGCTCTAAGATTATCAAAGAACTGGCTCTAGATGCTTGGGGAACATTTCACAGATGGAATTCCGGCTCCTTTACAGCCAACGTTCTGCCCTGCTGAGTTCCTCGGTTTTATACTGCCATTGACATGGAGTGGAGGATTAGTTTGTGTCTCACAACCCGTTCTTGTTTGTGATTTATAATTCTCCTCAAAAGAGAAAGCAGTGCTCGGATAACGAGCCAAGCATGATTCCTTTCTGCTCCTAATTGGGTATAGGTGTTCTGAGTTGTTGATTGGAATTATAGGTGCTGTTTGAAAAACAACAAAGAAAAAAATAACAACAAAAGCAATGTATTTCCGCATTCTGTAGCCAGGGATGGATGTAATAGCTCTCCCTTCCAAAGGGCTCTGTCCCCATAGCAACGGAAACACTGCAGATAGAAGCTGGAAGACAAATACCCTGGGGCCCTTTGGCTCTGTGAACCCTGGGCTTGGTTTTGTTCATCCTGGCTCAGAGATTTTGTTGGCTGACTCAGCAGCTTATGTCCCTGGCCTTTTGGAGCTGGCTCAATCTCGATAAGCCCCAGAGCGCAGCTCTCAAGTGTTCTCTGATGTGTTAAGGAGATTTGATTGAAACTGAATGCTTTTTCAAAGAATGGTTAAGTTGGAAACCTTTCTTAGGAATTCCTAAAACATAATTTTTTTTTAAAGCAAATCTCCTTAAAGTTGTTTCCTCTTTCCTTACTCAAATACTAAATGCCATTAAACATGAGTCAGGGCAGCAGTCAAGCTGGGGAAAGAACAGGGCAAGAGATGCGCTCACTGCCCCATGCACGCGATGACCACACCAGTCTCATAAACGTGAAGCTATGTCAGGCAACAACCGTTCCTTTTGTGACTCTTACTCAAGAAAACATTTCAACATCAAATAAGTCCTCGGAGCATTGAGCAGCACTCATGAGATTAAACGAGCTGTCCCTGTAACTACCAACACCTGGACTGCATTTGCGATGACTCTGGGAATGCAATTCCATTCCCTACGCCTTACCCCCTTTGTGTCTGTCTCTTTGTCTCTGTCTCTGTCTCTTTGGCCCATCTTCCTATATCAGCATGTTTTTGCACAGCATCTTTTCCCTGTCTAGTTCATGATGAATTTTGTTTATTCTTGAGGAGATGAGGGTGAAGGAAGGTTGGAGAGAGACGGGGGGGGGGGGGGGGGGGGGGGGTAGAGGGAGAGGGATCTTCACCTCTGGGTTTCCGTTTGAAACATTCCCAATGGTGAAGCTAAGCACACAGTGTCAGAACCACTCACTTCCAGCAGAGCTTGTAAAGGCTCTGATCTTCTAACGGAAGCCCTTTCCAGCAGTACAGTCTGCTTGCTGTTGAGATCTGCCCAGATCCCACCCTATGTCTGCACACATTGGGAAAAGTGGTAATTTTTCAATTACAATGATCCCTTTACAATGATCCCATTTTGAGTACAATGATTCCTTTATAATGATTCCATTTTGAGTGCAAATTCAGAAGTAAGATATCTGTCTCTTGGGGCCACATACACAACCCCTTCAGTCCAGCACTTCCTAGGAAGCTCAGGTTGATGAAGAACGTATTTCTAAAAGTAGAAAGGTCCCCCATCAATGTATCAAAGTAAATGGGGACTGTAGGGACACATGAACATATGAAGGCCAAATCAGGAAAACTAGGCCCAAGAACTTACCAGACACACCACACTGTGGAAAATGTACACTTTCCTTACCTGGACCCCCAGAGACAGAGGGTATCCAATGCTGTGATGGTGGTGGCCTCACCAACCTGTCATCTGGCCACCCAGTGTGTGCATCAAGGGACTGCCAGGCTGAGAACTCCTAACTAACCCAGGTTTTTCAGCCCAGCCATTCCCTGTTACTGACACAGACGACACAGACTACTCAAATTGTCATCTGCTATCCAGTGGTCCATGTGGACTGCTGTCCATCTGTCCACATGGATTCTGTCC
>JADRCD010237882.1:6452-30570 GCA_019843815.1 Montemys delectorum
CTCTCTCTCTCTCTCTCTCTCTCTCTCTCTCTCTCTCTCTCTCTCTCCACACACACACACACACACACACACACACACACATCCCAACCACACAAATGGAATTTCAAGTCAACATCAGAAAGCTTTTGTAAAATATCACATTCGAAATGCCATTCGCCGTTAGTACTTTGAAAGGAGGCGGGTGGGGGAAAGCACCCTATTAATGCGTGCCCCCCTGCAATTCTAAGGCAAGGCAGCTTGAAGTGGAACTATGGATGCATCCATAGTTTATCTCTCAGTAAGGAGCTTCTCCCAACCCTTCAGACGGCACCTTCAGGCACCTTTTATTTTTCTGTGTCTCTTTTGGAAAGGTGCAAGTGGCTCAAATTACGAAGAACCTTAATCACGAAGGGAGGGGACAGAGGTTCCACTGGCTGTGCCCAGTGAAGAGTCTTAAAGACACCTGCAGCCAGCCAGCTGTCGACACTGGGGGACACCGGGCTGTTCCTCGTTCCTCCTCATCTCCACCCGCTGAAGTTCGCTCTGGAGAAGCTAGCTCGCGTCTCCACACAGAAGATCGGCGGCGCTCGCAGGTCCCGAGTCAGGCGCTCCTGGGGAGCCGCGGAGGCCAGGCGGACCACAGCGGGGCTGGGAAGCCGGGGGCGAGCGTGCGGAGCCTTTCCAGGCGAACCGCAGCGCGCACCGCCCGGGCGGCGCCCAGCATGGAGTGGAAGCTGAATCTGCTGCTCTACCTAGCGCTCTTCTTCTTCCTGCTCTTCCTCCTGTTCCTCCTGCTCTTCGTGGTCATCAAGCAGCTGAAGAACTCGGTGGCCAATACGGCCGGGACCCTGCAGCCCGGGCGCCTGTCCCTGCACCGGGAGCCGTGGGGTTTCAATAATGAGCAAGCGGTGTGACCCGGAGGGCAGGGTCTCAGCTCCACAGGGATTCAGGTACAGCAGCGGCAGGGGGACATACTCTCTGTTCCTCCCGGGTCTCTGGACCCTCTAGAGAGCAGGGAACCGAGGGAACAGGAGTCTAGTCCCGGAGCCGAGTTCTTCTAGAGTAAACCTGATTCCGAGAAGACTCGAAAAGAGAGGACGGCTTTGGGGACGAGAATGGTGTGCACACCTGAGAACTCTTCATCTTAGACCAACTTCACTTGTATCTAAGGGTGGAAAACTCTATTATTCAGTCAACTCAGTTCAGCCACTCCCAACAAAATTATCTAAATACTGAAGAGTGCAAGCTTTGAAAGGCGTTTCAATGGTGATGCCCCAGAGAAATGATTCAGTGGCCTCTTGGGGGTGGGGGTTTTTCCCCTGTTCTTGATTGCTATTCCTAGTCTGTCCTGCGGCTTGTCAAAGGTGGGCGAGCATGAGAACGATTCGCTGGAAAATGACCTTTGGATGAAGGCTTGGAGGACAGACAAAGAGGCTGCTTTGCATGGTGTAGGAGGAGTAGAGTGAGCTGGTGTGAGGGGAGAGGCTTGATTGTGGTTAATATAGCAGACCTTTTGGGAAAGGCTGACTGTCAGGAGTAAAAGTCACCTCTGCAAGGTGGGACAATGGTAGTTTGAGAGATCATTTCGTCCATCAGATCCGATTGCTTTTCCTAGATCTACATCATCGGGACCCAAACTGGTGCCCTTGACCGGTGGCACCCAGGACCGAAACTCCTATCTCAGTCTAGGAACCCTGCAAAGCTGGGGAGTGGAGGAAATCTTGCAAAAGGTATGTTGGGACCCCTCACTATGGCGGACTGTCTCAAGGTCTAGAGTCTAGCAAAGAGAGGGGTCAGGATGAAAGAAATAGGTACCAGGAAATTAAGGGTTTTCTCCTGCTCTCAACTGGAGAGCTTCCCCCAGAATCAAGAAGACAAGGTGATTTTAAAATCCTTTGCAAAAATCAAGGAGGAGACCGGGGTTTGTGGAATTAGAAAGAGAAGCCAGGAGCATCTGCAAATTTAATAGCCACCTCCTCCCATCCTTTTGGAAAATAGTAGAGGTGAGAATATCAACTTTTTTTCAGTAGGGAGGGTTTGGAGTTAATTTTCTCAGGACAGGACAAACTATGACATGGAAACACTCATTTTACACACACACACACACACACATACACACACATACACATACACAGAGAGAGAGAGAGAGAGAAAGAGAGAGAGAGAGACAGACAGACAGACAGACAGAGACTTGAGGGTTAAGGCTCTTAACATTAAATTTTGCCTAGGATGATAACAGATAACTATTGGTAATTTAGACAAAAGGGGAAACAGACCCATCTTGGTGAATAACTATCAGAAATGATTTTGGCCTGAGACAATAAGTTGATTTCCTACATATTCTATTTCATTCGAACACAATAAAGCCAGTCCTCTTAAATGAAGACAAGGGTTTATTTTAGCTATTATGTTTTGAGTAAATTCTCCTTATCACGTCTTTATCAGAGCTATAGTAAGGCTTGTTTTTGATTTCCAGTCTGAATTCCAAACTTAGCAGACATGAATATGTATTGTGATTTGCACAATAATCCTCTAATTAGCTGTTATCTCTGCGGTGATGTTTTGTTACAGGCCTGCACGGCTAATGTGAACACGGACAATAAACGTGGGAGTGATTAACGAGCAATTATGGTTGTTCATAAGGACAGAAAATAATGATTTCATACTTGATAAATAGTCAGAATATAAGCTATTTAACCACCAGCTTGACTTCTTGACTTTGTACTCCTTTCATCTTCCTGGCATTTCTGCCATCCAGGAGTGTGATCTACCTCAACTCTTCACTGACTGGAGAGAACAGAAAACTTGGGCATCTCAGTACTAGGCTGAACTCTCTGCAGATTAAAACACAAGTTGCTAAGAAAGAACTGGCTGCCTTTCCATTTTGGACTTAGGGCCATTTTATTACCATTACACTAACTAATTTGTTAATTACTAAGTTCTCATTTAAGTAGACTCACCCAAGCCCCGTCCAAGGATTTGTACTCTTCTCAATTGACGTCTACCTGGAGCTTCTTTCTGAACGACAGGAGTTAGGATTCCTCATATCTGTAAAATGGGTTGCAGGCATCTTCTGCCTGCTCTTTAGTTACTAATTCTGCCTTTGAAAATTGGACATCTGTAGAAGAAATGCCGTTTCTAATTCTTTTATCCCACCACCATTTTCCAAGACCCTGCACAAGATTGATTCCCCAAAGCAGAGGTACTTCTCCTTCACCTGTTTTCATGAGGCAGAGACTTGCTATGTGGTCTGAGCTAGCTTGGAATTTCCTTTGAAGAGTAGATGGACCTTGGGCTTCTGTTGATCATCCTGCATTCTGGTATCACAATAATGTGCCACCATGCTTGGCTTAAAAACTTACACTTGGGCCGGGCGGTGGTGGCACACGTCTTTAATCCCAGCACTTGGGAGGCAGAGGCAGGTGGATTTCTGAGTTCAAGGACAGCCTGGTCTACAAAGTGAGCTCCAGGACAGCCAGGGCTATACAGAGAAACCCTGTTTCGAAAAACCAAAAAAAAACCCAACCAACCAACCAACCAACCAACCAACCAACCAACCAAACAAACAAAAAACCCTTACACTTGGACTAGACCTAAGGAGCTGACATCCACAATACCACTTCTATGTATTGATTACTCAATTCATTGACCACACCTTGGTTCTGATAGCCCTGTCAGTTCTAACATGTGTATGAATAAGATAGGGCCTCATTATGGAGTCCAGGCTGACCTAGAACTCAGCATCTGCCTGGTTCATCCTCTTGGTGAGGATGTACCACCATGCCTGGCCGTATTTTGAAAGATGAGGTAAATATGAATTAGGCACTAAAACATTTGGCAAGTCAGGGACATTTAAAATAACTGCTCATTTCGTGAATGTAATTTTATTATAAAATATTATTGAGTCATTTTCAACAAAAAGACCTCACAAATGTTAGAATACAAATTTCCTACATTAGAAGGAAGTGGGCCATAGTAATAAAGTACATTACTAGTGTTTTATTTTAAATATTGCTATTTAATAATTAGGTATACATTTTAGTTGTTTAAAATGACTTACCCTCTTATTAGGACAATCTTGATTATTCACTAATTTCCAAACTTGTAATATAATGAATCTATAGTTCTGACTAGAGAAGATCATTCTGTTGAATCAGAGTATGTCACATTCCCATTTGCAAAATCTAAAATGTCTGATAAAATAGGTTCCTATGCCTGCACTTCAATTGCAGGGTATAGGTGTCGCTGCAGGCCTGATGCCATCCGGAGCAGCCCACACAGCTTGGGGGATTCGCCCAGAGTGTGCCCCACACTGGCTTCTAAGGAGAAAGGATTTGTTTTTGGTTCATTGCAGAGGTGGAAGCTTGGAATAAGGTATGCAAAAAACACACAACACCCTATTTTTAATGTGACATTCTAATGTTCCCAATTTTGCCTAGTTTCAGACTAAGTACAGTAGAATTCAATTATAAATGGTGAGAGCTTTGAACATTGTGAATGGTTAAGCCATTTAAGGAGAATAGGAAATGGGGTTTTCCCCCTCTAAACCATATGATCTAGAGACTTTTAGAGTTTTAGTTATACTAATGCAGAATGTAGAAAAGTATTTGCAGAGCTCTGAATATTCAAAATAGCTTTTGGAGCTAGTCTGAGCTACTTGTGCTTATTTAAGCTCAATCCGTAATTAAAACTCTAAAATCACTAGAGTTTGTCGGGGGTATCTGTAGTACATACAAGGGCAAGTTAAGAATTGAGTTGTTGATGTAGAGGGGTCTTGTTCATTTTGTTTTTGACTTGAATCAGTTACACAAATTCTTCCAATATTCATTTACAATTTTGTTTACATGAATAAATAAGGACCCCGATTAAATGCCCCAGTAAAAAGGGGCTTGAACAAATTAAGGGTCTTGTTATGTCTGGTGTAACTCACAGTTTATAGGAGGTGGTGCTTGTTTTTCAGGTTCTTGTATGGTATCCATGGCTCCCCACTAGAAGGAGGAAGAGGGGAGGAAAAGAGTGTGCCTGTCTGAGTCGACTTCCTTCTAAAGTCACAGGCCACTGTCTTTTAACAATATAGATACTGTTGCCTTCAACCAAAATCCAAGCTCTCTAGATTAGGACAAAGGATCCTGGGTGGACAAGATCCAGAAGTCTATGTTCTAGTACAAAGCACAGTTGTGCAGGAAGCAGTGTTGAAGATGGAACTCCTGGCTCTCTCACCCCTCATGGTTCCTTCACAGCCCCAAGTGATGTGGCTGAGCAGAGTGACAATGTCTCCCTAGTTCTCAAGAAACATTTGTCAGGACTGGCTTCCTCTCTGCTCAGCTGACTCACCTGTACCAGGATTTTCTAAGCAAGTAGCCTGAAAGCCTGCACTTTTGTGTGTGTTGGGGTGGTCTGGGGATTGAGGAGGGTCTTCATAATCTCTTCATGGAGCTTTGGTATAGGATCAATACAGGTTGTTTTGTTTTGCTCATTTTTGCTCTCCTCTATCACATTCCAGTTAATTATATTTTGGTGGCAGCTAAGTTTGTGTATTTGCTCCCTATAAAGGCCAGCCCTACCATACACAAGGAAAGGCACTCCGCTCAGAAAGGCTACCTCTCTGGCTTCCACCCTCGATCCAGGAATATCCTGGGAGATCGCCTCTAGAGCTGCTTCTACTCACAGCCTACGTACTGGCCAAGCCGAGAGAGAAGAAACACTTCCCACACCCAGAGCTGTGCAAAAGAACTTTCTGTGATAGAAAACTGTTCTATATCTGTGGTGCCCAATGTGGCAACTACTAGTCACATGTGTCTAGTACACACTGAAATATGGCTAGCAAGGCTTAGAGTTTATTTAATTTCACCGAGACAGCCACATGGGGCTGGTGGCTGTTATATGTACAGTTCACACCATTCTCTCTCTCTCTCCCTCTCTCTCTCTCTCTCTCTCTCTCTCTCTCTCTCTCTCTGTGTGTGTGTGTGTGTGTCAGAGTCAAAGCAGAGAGGTGGCTGCTAGTCATGGACTCCACATCCCATGGTCTTCATTTCTTGTTTTCAGTTTTTCTCCTTGAGGAAAAAGGAAGTCAGTATGGTAGCTCTAAATTGAAAATGTTATCATCTACCTATTGCATGTCATGGTAAAAATGGCAGTGTAGATTCACTACATTCCCATGTTCCCAGTCCTTGCCTGTGACCAAGGTCATGTTTTCTTATGTACTTTATTCCATTTTAGTTCCCTTTTTAATATTGTGAATCCCAAGCGATTATTGTGTATGTTTTTTTAAAATACCTAATGGTTTACATTTTTTAAGGTTGTGAAATAAAAAGTAACAATTACATGTGACTCAGGTTTTGTGTGTGTGCATGTGTGTGTGTGTGTGTGTGTGTGTGTGTGTATGTGTGTGTGTGTGTAATTTTTAGTAACTTATTACCTAAACTTTGTTGTATTGATTAGGATATGATTAATAAATGGAATGTGATATTGATTTTTATCAGATTTCCATTTTAACAGACATATCTATATGCCAATGAGTGCATTTCAAAAACATTAAATGAGTCTTCTGTAATAGTCAAAATTTGAGTAACGTATGTTGTCTCCAGGCTCCCTGTTTGGGCTGTTGTATTGAGTTATATAAATATTAGACTGCCCTAGACATATTCCTTTCACAGACACATATTCTCCCACCTGTGGTTAATCTATGGATTTAATTAGAAAGATTTTTAAAGGTGTATTATTAATTTTGAAGTTTTTTATTCATCCATGTTTTGTTCATTGCTTTCTGTATCCTCTTTAGGTGACATTTGCCTACCCTGCCCTCACCCTGGTTACCAAAGGAGATTCTGCTCTGCTTTCTTCTACACTAGAAGTATAGTTTTAACTTTTATTAAGTCATTTATTACTCATCTTGAATTGAGTTTTGTACATGGTGTAGAGTAAAGAATGATTTTCCATTTTTATATAAATATACCAGCTTTCTTTTTTTTTTTTTTTCGAGACAGGGTTTTCCTGTGTAGCCCTTGCTGTCCTGGAACTCACTCTGTAGACCAGGCTGGCCTTGAACTCAGAAATCTGCCTGCCTCTGCCTCCCAAATGCTGGGACTAAAGGCATGCGCCACCACCACCCGGCCATATACCAGCTTTCCTAAAGAAAGCTTTCTCATTCCTCCGCTCTTCCTTTTCACTCCCCTGCTCCTCCTCCTCCTCCATTTGTTGAACACACTTTACTTCCCCACTGTGTCATTGTGCCTTTTTCATCAACACCCAATGTGTGAATAAAAGTGGTTTTCTTTCTAGATCCATGGGCCCCTCCAAATCCCAATGTTTTAGTTTAGTTTAGTTTAGTTTAGTTTAGTTTAGTTTAGCAAGTCTTAGCATTTACCATGAATAGTATGAATGGAATTATTACTACAAACTCCTAGCCAAAGGCTGACAGCACACACTCAGAAGATTGAATACTTTGAATTGAAATCAGTAAGAAAACTCCAATGGAGACTAGGCTTCCTTCATTTAAATCTGAGTCCTGATCTCAGGTGTTTCTTGGTCCTCTGAGTCACGGCGAACAAGAAGCATCCCCTTTACTGTTGGTCCAGGTAGGACAAGCAGCGTCCAATCCTGAAGTCAGAGCTCAGGGATGAAGCTCTGCGTTGAGTTTCGCTGCACAGAAGTCTACACATAAACTTTCTTTATTGAAAGAACTCTATTTCTTTCCGTCTATTGATGAGTCCAGTTCCCCATGTCCATGTCACCTACACTGCTTCACATCTTTGTATAGTCTTGTCTTCATTTGATGACGTGGGGCAGGTTGGGTTAAAGACACAGGCAGTATCTGAATGTACTGTCTATAACAGTGGTTGAGGATTGCATGGTGTCCAGGAAAAGTATGTGTTTTTGTGTTTCTGTGAACAGAGCAAGAGTGTCCACCTCACTGCCCCCTCAGTGCCAGCTCTGCACTTCGAGGGTCTTTTGACTATCTGCATGATCTGCTGAGGGAGGCTTTGTTGTCTTTGGCATTAAATATGTTTCTAGTTGGAACAATGATAATCTCTCTGTGTTCTTTCATCAGCTTCCCTTCTCCCTAAGCTTGACTCATAAGCAAAAAAGACAACAGTTCTTTTCTCATGGGGCTTCCTTATATTGGACACAGGTGGCTGCCTCTTCTTAATGATTTTTTTTAGTATCCCAAGTAAAAGAATCATTTGCAGCTGGATGGTGGTGGCGCATGCCTTTAATCCCAGCACTTGAGAAGCAGAGGCAGGCGGATTTCTGAGTTCAAGGCCAGCCTGGTGGTTTACAAAGTGAGTTCCAGGACAGCCAGGGCTACCCAGAGGACCCCCCCCCCCAAAAAAAAAAAAAGAGAATCATTTGCTCAACTAACACTTTTTTTTTCCTTTTTTGGTTTTTCGAGACAGGGTTTCTCTGTATAGCCCTGGCTGTCCTGGAACTCTGTAGACCAGGCTGGCCTTGAACTCAGAAATCTGTCTGCCTCTGCCTCCCAAGTGCTAGGATTAAAGGTGTGCACCACCACTGCCTGGCAACTAACACTTTCTTAATGTGTCTGTAGTTATCCAAGTTTTTGCCATTCCTTGTGGCACTTCTGGGTACATGTGTTCCATAAAACTTTGTAATATACATTTAAAAAAATTTCTAAAAGTAAAGGAAGCAAAATTTTCTCTCAGTTTAAAATTTTATCTATCTATCTTATCTATCTATCTATCTATCTATCTATCTATCTATCTATCTATCTATCTATCTATCCAGTTTTTTTTTGAGACAGGGTTTCTCTGTGTAGGCTTGGCTATTCTGAAACTCACTCATTTGACCATGCTGTTCTTGAACTCATAGAGATCTGCCTCCAGAGTGCTGAGATGAAAGGCATGTGCCGCCACGACCTAGCTTAATTTATTCTTTAAACAGTTCCCACAGTTGGAGAGAACAATTTTCGGATAACTGAAAAAATTAAGTAGAAAATAGAGAGTTTTAAAATGTACCCCCTCCCCGAGTGACAGTCCCCTCTGTTACTTTTAAGATCCTGTAGTAGTGTGTCATCTTTTGTGTAGCTGTAAGTTTTAACCTCTGCTCTGCCGGCATTGTTACCTCAAAGCTAACTGTTTTGTGGCTTACTTTAAGATTCACTCTGTGCTGTAGTTCTGTTTTAACAAGCTGATACGACATGTTTGCCATTGCTACATCATAAACAGGTTTCACTGCCCTAAAATCCGCTTTCCATCTTTTTATCTCTTCCTCTCTCCTGTAAGCCCCAGACAACCACAAGTACATTTACTGTCTCCAGCTTCTCCCTTCAGAGTCATGCAGTTGGGATCAGGCAGGGCTGCGGCCGTTCTCACTTCTTTCATTTAGCACTGAGCACTTAAGCTTCTTCCCTTTCCTGCATGACCAAGGGTTCCTTTCTTTTGACCTCTGACCGGTGTTTCAGTGTCTGGCTCATTCACCCACCGAAGAGCATCTTGCTTCCTTTAAAGTTTTGCAATTATGAACAAACCTTCTATAAACTTTTCCATACAAGTTACCGTATGAACAAAACACAGGTTGGTTAGTAAACACCATAGCACGAGACTGTGGGTGTGCATGTTCGGCTGTCTTCAGTTTTGTAAAATGACTATCTGGCCTTTCTAGTATGAGGTCCAATGACTCTGCTGGGGAGTGTCTTTGGCATCTACTGTCACTGGAATTTTCTGTATATATTCTCATGCTTATTGATTTTTTTTGTGTGTAGGAAAGGTGTGTGTGTGTGGGGGGGGGGGGATGCATGCCACAGTACAGGTGTGGAAGCCAAAGCACAACATGTAGGAGTCAGTTCTCTCTTTCCCCTATGTGGGTTGTGGGGATTGAACTCAGGTCCTCAGACTTGGTGGCACGTGCCTTGGACCAATGGGCCACCTCACCAGCCCTCAGTGCTTTCTATTTTTGAGAGTTAAACAGGTGTGCGAAAGTGTGTCATTGTTGTAATCTGTAGTTCCCTGGCAACACGGGATGCCAAGCATCATCCTACATGCTCATGTGAGATATGCTTCTCATTCTTGCTCCAGTTTTATCTTTAGACCTTTTGCCCACCTTAAACTTGGCTGTTTTCTTATTGTAAAATTTGAGTTCTTTGTATGTTAGGCCCTTATCACAGTGGTGATTTGTGAGTATTCCTGCTTTACCGTCCCACACTTGTCTTTATTCTCTCTACAGTGTCTATTGATGAAGCTTCCCTTCATGATGGAATCCAGTTTATCAAGCTTTTCCTCTTATGGACTTTGGTACTGCATCTGGGAATCATTGCCAAATCCAGGCTTATGCACATTTTCTCATAGGGTACCTTAGAGGATTTTTTTTTAACTTTTTTTTTTTATTTTATTTTTTTTTATTTTTATTTTTATTTTGTTTCTCTTCTCTTGTAGATGCTGGCCAGAGTTAAGGATGCTTTTTCTGCTATACTGAGCTCCTTACTCTTTTTCTAAAGCCCCCTCCCCAGCACGTGGTTGCTTGTCCTCTGAGTGTCTGATCTCCTTGCCAGCTCAATTAGCATGGCTTCTCACCTTCTCCTTCATTCTCTTCCTAAGATGGGAGGAGGGAGGCAGCTGGAGAGATTTACAGGTGTATTAGTTAGGGTTCTCTAGAGTCACAGAGCTTATGGTTTCTACATAGTAAGGGAATTTGTTGATGACTTACAGTCTGTAGTCCAACTCCCTAACAATGGTCAGCAACAGCCGTGAATGGAAGTCCAAGGATCCAGCAGTTGCCCAGTCCCACAAGGCAAGCAGGCGAAGAAGCGAGCGTCTCCCTTCTTCCAATGCCCTTATGTAGGTCTCCAGCAAAGGGTGTGGTGCAGATTAAAGGTGTGTGCCACCAAGCCTGGATCTGGGATTTGCTTTGTCCCAGATGACCTTGAACTCAGAAATCTCCTTGCCTTAGTCTCCTGGGCTTCATAGACATTATGCCTCAAGATCTCCATACCAAGATCCAGGTCAGAAACTTGTATCTCCCAGCCTCAAGATCAGGATCACAGTCACCAAACCCGGACACTATTTCGATGCAGAGAAGGGATTGCTGAAGGGAGCCTATTATGGTTGTCCTGAGAGACTCTGCCAGAGCCTGACAAATACAGAGGCAGATGCTCATTACTAACCATTGGACTGAGCATGGAGTCCCCAATGGAGGAGTTGGAGAAGGGACTGAAGGAACTGAGGAGTTTTGCAGCCCCATGGTGGGGAGCAACAGTGTCAACTGGCCAGACCCCCACCCCAGACCCCCGGGGACTGAACCACCAACCAAGGAGTACACATGGAGGGACCCATGGCTCCGGCCGCATATGTGGCAGAGGATGGCCTTGTTGGACATCAATGGGAGGGGAGGTCCTTGGGCCTGAGGGGGTTTGATACTCCAGTGTAGAGGAATGCCAAGGCAGGAAGGTGGGAGGCATGGATGGGTGGGGAAGCATGCTCATAGAGGCAGGGGGAGCAGGGGTGGGATAGAGGGTTTCCAGAGGGGAGACCTGGAAAAGGGATAACATTTGAAATGTAAATAAAAAAAATCCAATAAAAGAAAAAAGATCAGGCTCACAGGTGAGCCTTTCAATTCTGGATTGTAGTTCATTCCAGACATAGTGCAGGAACTTTTTCTTCTAATACAATCGTCTTTGAGTTATGGCTCCCAGGGCCGTGTGGTTCTGGTTCCTCTTCCTCTTTGATAGGTTCCATCTTGTCTCCTCACCTCCATTTTATCTGGATTTTTGTTGTTGTTATTTAGGTCTGTAACCCATTTTTGAGTTAAATTTTATTAAAATTATGAAGTACGAATCTAGATATTTCTTCCTGTTTTTCTAGTTTTGGATGTGGATGCTCATTTATTCCAGAGTCACTTATTGAAAATAGTAATTGCATTTTTGAAACAAAAAAAAAAATGTCACCAAAAAGTAAATCTGGGGCTGGACAGATGGCTCAGTGTTTAAGAGCACTGGATGTTCTTCCAGAGGACCCGGGTTCAATCCCAGCACCCCCAAGGGCAGCTCAGGAACTGAGCTGTAACTCTGGTTTCAGGGATACAACACCCTCACATAGGGATGGATGCAGATGAAACATGAACGCACATAAAATAAAATTAAATACATTTTAAGGAAGCAAATCTAGGGCTGGGGAGATGGCTCAGCAGGTAAGAGCATCAGCTGCTCTTCCAACGGTCCTGAGTTCAAAAACAGCATAGATAGTATGGCGGACTGAGGGCAGGTGGGCACAGAAACAAACCTCTCAGTCTAACCCCTGCCTCAGTTTCCTCCTCTTTAAGAACTAGAGTGGTAAGAATAACTTCTCTGTCCCACATGTGAAGGTTAAATGAAGTCAAAACTCTAAAATACGAAAACACACACAGTCCAAGCTTCATTCCTGGATAACGGAGCCCCGGAATATCATTCTCTTGTCTGTGTGCCACATGACATAGATCCGGCTGAGGTCTCTTCTCTCAGAGGCTCTGTTTACAAAGGACCCTGATCCCAGGTAGCACTTCTTCCAGCACTGTATGTGATGTCTCAGTGCCGCCTAGCAATAACGGCCATAGCAACAGCAACAGCCACAGTGAGTGCTCATTGAACATTAAGAACACGCTTGAGATGGCTCAGAGGGTAAGAGCACTGACTGCCCTTTCAAAGGTCCTGAGTTCAAATCACACAACCACATGGTGGCTTACAACCACCCATAATGAGATCTAACTCCTTCTTTTGATGTCTCTGAAGACAGCTATAGTGTACTTATGTATAATGATAAATAAGTTTTTGGGCCAGAGTGAGCAGATATTGAGCAAACGGGGTCTACAGAAGTAAGTGGGGCTGACTGGAGTGAGCAGAGGTCTTAAAAGTCAATTCCCAACAACCAGATGAAGGCTCACAACTATCTGTACAGCCACAGTGTGTACTCATATACATTGTACTGGCTGGTTTTGTGTGTCAACTTGACACAGGCTGGAGTTATCACAGAGAAGGGAGCTTCAATTGGGGAAGTGCCTCCATGAGACCCAGCTGTGGGGCATTTTCTCAATTAGTGATCAAGGGGGTAGGGCCCCTTGTGGGTGGTGCCATCCCTGGGCTGGAAGTCTTGGGTTCTATAAGAGAGCAGGCTGAGCAAGCCAGGAGAAGCAAGCCAGTAAGTAACATCCCTCCATGGCCTCTGCATCAGCTCCTGCTTCCTGACCTGCTTGAGTTCCAGTCCTGACTTCCTCTGGTGATCAACAGCCATGTGGAAGGGTAAGCTGAATAAACCCTTTCCTCCCCAACTTGCTTCATGGTCATGGTGTTTGTGTAGGAATAGGAACCCTGACTAAGACATACATAAAATAAATAAGTGAATCTTTTTTTTAAAAAAGCAAATCTGTATCTCTTCATACTTCAGATTGCTATCTATTAATTTGTTCTGACTCTGTCGCTCTGTCTCTCATTTGCTGTAACAGCCCAGGCTGGCTTCAAATTTACAGTACAGTCAAGAATGACCTTGAAATCCTGAACCTCTGCCTCCACATATCCCTACCCAGTCCAGGGCTGGAGATTCAGGCATGCACCTCCATGCTCAGCTTTGCTTACATTTCTCTTGCGGAACAGAAATGGTGGTCATGTTTTGAACCTATTAGATTCTTGCTTAGCTTCTTGATCTGGCCAGCCACTGTAGGCTGAGACCTGCTTCCTTATTGGGTTGCAAATAAGAAGTTCAGACTCAAACTGGGGCAGCAGACAAAGGGAAACATATTGACCTGCTCAAGGAAAGACCCTGAAGTTGATTTGGTAAAGGCACAGAGTCCTACGTAAAATCATGAGCTGGACATAGTGGTGCTTGCCTTTAATTCCAGGGTAGTTACACTTCTTAGAGCTCACACCCGCCTGTGACACTGCCACTACTGCAATTTGCTGATGAGGAAACTCACTGTACTGGCTGTTTTTTGTGTGTCAACTTGACACAGTTGGCATTATCACAGAGAAGGGAGCCTCCACTGAGAAAACGCCTCCAAGAGATCTAGCTGCAAGGCATTTTCTCAATTAGTGATCAAGGTGGAAGGGTCCACCGTGGATGGTGCCATACCCGGGTTGGAAGTCTTGGGTCCTATAAGAAAGCAAGCTGAGCAAGCCAGGGGAAGCAAGCCAGTAAGCAGCATTCCTCCATGGCTTCTGTATCTACTCCTGCCTCCAAGTTCCTACCCTGTGTGGGTTCCTGTCCTGACTTCCTTTGGTGATGAACAGCAATGTGGAAGTGTAAGCTGAATAAACCCTTTCCTTCCCAACTTGCTTTTTGGTCATGATGTTTTGTGCAGGAATAGAAACCCTGACTAAGACACTTACTACATCCTTTATCCAAGGTCAAAGTCTAGAAGCTGTATTAGCAAACGGGGGATTCCACCAGACAGCTCTCAGGGCTCTACTAGCTGCTTACGTCAGTCATCACCTGACAAGGCCAGGTGCACCAGGTATGTGCTTCGGATATAAGGGCCTCTAGCCACCCTAGATGTCTCTCCACCATCCTGTCCTTGTCTTCTCCCCAGTGTGTATGTGTGTGTGTGTGTGTGTGTGTGTGTGTGTGTCTGTCTGTCTGTCTGTCTGTCTGTCTGTCTCCCCTCATTCTTTCTTTGTTCCCTCTCTATCTTCCTATTTCCCTGTCTGCACATCTGCACATCTGCTTGTCTGCCTATCTCTCTCCTTCATGTCCTGAAATGTCTTTCACTCTCCCCTCCCCCAATAACCCTCCTATACCAGGTCTGTTGATGGCATAATTTCTCAGAGACACACCTTGGGTAGGTCCACCAAAGGTATTCTTATCCTATCAAGCAGTTTACCTGTAACTAGGATGGAACATAAGGGAGAGGACAGGCATCATTTTGAACTAAAGTCCTGCACAGAAGGCAGGGATTCAGTCAAAGAGAATAGAGAGACTGGCTCAGGCTGCATACCACCAAGCTGAAATGAGCCACTCATCTGACTTGGCAAGACAGCAGCCACTTCTCCCTAGCAGGCCAATTTAAATCAGAACAGTAAAGATGCTCTCTCTTCTTGTCTTAATCCTTGCACAAAAGAAATACCCAGATGCTACTGCGCTCCTGTCTCGCCTCTGCATTACAAGCAGGGTAATCATGAAACAGCCAGTGTCCTTTTGTTTTGTTTTGTTTGTTTCTGTTTCCCTCAAGTCCTTTTCTGTTCATAGAGCCCGTCTATTCAGCTCACTAGAGCATTATTCTGTTTTACAGAATGAAGTGTTATCTGATTCTAGACTTCAAAGTAAAACTGTAGATAGATTCAAATGTCATCAAAATCCAGTTTTTCTCTCAGATCACCTACTAACTTTGCTTTGGGAGTTTGACTCTCCCTCAGTCATCGTTATTGAGCACCTGCTTTGTTTCAGGCACTGCTTAAAATGTTGGGAAAGAAGTGAAAGCAGGCAGGCGAAGCCCAAGTGCGTGCGTGTGTTTACACGTACATGTATGTGCAGGTTGAAGGTCAGCCTGGGATGTTGTTCCTCAGTTGCTGCCCAACTTGTCTTTTGAGACAGGGTCTCTCACTGCCGAGAACCTTGTTGACCAGATTATTGATTAGATTGGCTGATTAGAGAGCCCTAAGGATTCACCCGCTTCTCTCTTCCTAGCACTGAGATTATGATAACCCTGAGACCACTGTTCTCAGCCTTTGCTCTTGGGGAAGAGCTCAGGCCCTCATGCACAGATAGCAAGGACTTAACTAACTGAGTTACCTTCCCTACCACCAAGTACTTACTTTTGATGAGTTAGTATTCTAGTAAATAATTTTTTTTTAAAAAAAAATTCTGATTGGACATGAGCAAGCCCTGACCCAGTCACCTGGCCAGGGGGATGCAATCTGTTGATCGGGTGGTCTGGGCATGTTTCTCTGCTCCACCTTGAGCATTGAGGATAGGCCCACATCTGATCTAAAGCCAGAAGGCTGACAAGGGATAGAGATGGGTCTGCATCTAGATCACTTGGACTGAGACTGTCCAAGGCTTAAGGCCCAATGAACATCTGGGATGTTGCTGTGAAAAGGTACACTGCATATAGAGAGACAATTGATCCTTTTTATTAATATATTTGGGATTACTCAGAAGGCTGAGGCATGCATGAGGATCACTGTAAGTTCAATGCCAGCCTAGGCTACCTAGTGAGGCCCTGTATCAAAACAAAACAAAAACAAATATCCAAGAAGTTATCTTCTTAACAATGTGTCTAAAGGGTAGGATGTTGTCTTAGGGTTTTACTGCTGTGAACAGATACCATGACCAAGGCAAGTCTTATAAAGGACAACATTTAATTGGAGCTGGCTTACAGGTTCAGAGGTTAGTCCATTATCATCAAGGTGGGAGTATGGCAGCATCCAGGCAGGCATAGTGTGGGCAGAGCTGAGAGCTTTACATCTTAATCTGAAGGCTTCTAGTGGAAGACTCACTTCCAGGCAGCTAGGATGAGGGTCTTAGAGCCCATACCCACAGTACCATGCCTATTCCAACAGGGCCATACCTTCTAATAGTGCCACTCCCTAGGCCAAGCATAAACAAACCATCACAGATGGTTTGCTTCATCACAAGACTCTGCTTGCCCAGGGTGCTCTTGCAGTGTATGCATCCCTAGGTCTTTGTGGAAGAAACCGTATTTTGTTTAGAATGACTCTCGACACACAGCCTGCCCTGGATTCTCTTCTAATGACCCAAAGGCAGACTGACTTTTCAAACAGCACTTCCAGGAAGTCTTCTCCCGTACAGGAAACAAGCTGGACATGTGTGATCATCCATTCTGCCTTCTCCCTCCCCACTGCCTGCATGACAGGGCTATATAGCCTCTGGAGGCTTTGGTCCCAGCACCCACTTTGGGACATTTGTCTGTTGTTATGGTGGGAGCTTGTCCTGAGCAAGTCAAGCAAGTGCTCTACCACTGAGCTCCCTCCTGCTGAATTTTTGCAAGTATAAAGTAACATGTTCAAGGCTAGAAGATGGCTCAGCAGTTAAAAGCAGTGACTACCTTTCCAGAGGACCCAGGTTTGATTCCTAGCATTCATATAGTGGCTCACAATCCTATGTAACTCCTGTTTCAGGAGAACCGACACTCTTTTCTGGCCTCTGTGGATACCAGGTACATATACATGGTGTGTATACATACATGCAGGTAAACATACACACACACAAAATATGAAAAGAAAATAAAGTAACATGTACAAAGCCTGTTTACCTCTTGTTTATCAAGTAACAAATGCCTGAATTATTCATGTATTGATTCCTGCAATAAATTATTATGTATTGAAGTTTCTGACTGATTATTAATTTAATATTTGGAAAAGATGAACCTATAATCAGTTTGAATGTTAATTAGGTATGAATTTTATAAATATTGGGTTATCACAGGGCTAAGTTTTGTATAGTAAATACAGGGATTTTTAGTAGACACTTTAGAATTGTCTATAACCATGGCAAGCTGTGGAAAGAGTTTTCAGGCTCACTTTGTAAAATCCTAAACCTGTTTATAGCTCTGTTCTTCTTGAGTTCCAGATGTCACAGGCAACATAAGAAGGATGGGGTGGCCTGGCAGCTGCCCCATGCCCCAGGACTCTGAAGACATGCTAATTCAGGGTAAAGACGGCTTTGACGCCATCTCAGGAGGCAAAGGTAGAATTTTACAGGGCTGGACAGTACAGGACAGGCTTTCTGGGAAAGCAGAGTGGGCAATATGGTGAGCCGCTCTTTAAAATGTTTCTTTGATGCTTCATTGTAAATTTTTGAATGTATCATCTCCGCTTTGTCTTGGTACATTATTTGAATTGTTATTTTCTCTATTCCAGAGCCATATACCACAGATATGAAGTACTTAAAAAGTTGAAATTGTCTTGTAAGTCTAATATAATTAGTCCGCCAGATTCTTTTTTTTTTTCCCTAGTCTTAGGCATTCTCAAAAAAGAACATAATTTTTGAAACAGAACAAATAAAAATATGATTTTTTACACATTCAAATATCCACATATCTGAACCTATATGGTAATTTTACAGTCGACTGTTTGTTGCTATGGACAGCATTAGCTTCTAAATTTACTCATTGCATATGCGCCACAGAGACATTTCAGTGGTTCTCCATGTCTTCACACTTGATTGATTAACAGAGGCAACACAAACGTAGACACCTTTGCAGGTCCAGTGGATTGTAGAAAGGCATAAGTGTGTGTGTGTGTGTGTGTGTGTGTGTGTGTGTGTGTGTGTACTGTGTGTGTGTGTACTGTGTGTGTGTGAGTGTGTGTGTGTGAGTGTGTGTGTGTGTGTACTGTGTGTGTGTGAGTGTGTGTGTGTGAGTGTGTGTGTGTGTGTGTGTGTACTGTGTCCTGTGTTTGTTTGTGAATTTTGTATGTGCAGATGTATGTAAGCACATACGCACACAAGCATGAGCATGGGCTCTAACTAGCTTGATGGCACCTTCTCCACCTTAAAATGTCCTTCTTCAGAAATCATAAACATCATGCAGGTCAGACAGACACAGCAGGATCGTGTTCTGTGGTCAAGTGTGCATGGGCTGTCCAGGTTATTTCTAATAATAGGAAACCTGAACAGGTACCTCAGGAAGTTCTTTTGTTCTAAGATTTCCATGTCAGATTTTGACTGAGATTTTGCAACTTCAATGTTACATGGCATATGTCTACTTAAAAACAAACAAAAATAAAATAAAAAACGTACCTCCCCTAAAACCATGAGAATATTAGTCTGACCAGAGTTTTAAAATGTGTGAAAATAGTTAGTCTGGTGCTAAAAATTGTTTTCAACACATCTGTGCTACTGTAAAAAAAAAAGTCACTATAGAAACCTTCAGTAAATATTTGACAACAAACTCAATCTGGTGGCTGCAGGATGCTTAAATATAAAGTAGTTACTCAATGTGATAGCATGTAGTTCCTTAAAAAAGGAAACCTAACAGGCTGATTAGGTGGCTCAGCAGCCAAGAACACTGGCTGCTCTTCCAGAGGACCCAGGCTCAACTCACAGCACCCATATCTATGGTGGTTGACAACCATCTCTAACTCCAGTTCCATGGAATCTGATGCCCTCGTCTGGGGCAACTGGCTCACAAACTGCACAGACACTCCCCCCCCCCCCACACACACAAATTAATTTCTTTTTTTTTTTTAAAAGAAAATTTAAAAAATTTGAAAAATAAGAAAATAAAAATAAAACATACGAAGCCAATGTACCTACAAAACAATATTCTAATATATATATTATGCTAAAAGTCCTTTCATAGTATTATGTGTTTGCCACTGTTATAACTACATAGACCACACATACAAATAGTCCATAAACAAATAAAAGTAGCTCTGGGCTACAGAGTTCTCTGATTTTTTTAAGCTTTAAAAATATCTTGTTGCCTAATCATTGAAAAATGAATTCATTACTGATAGGCATTTTCTCTCCCTTAGTGATACAAATATGGGCCATATTAGACCACATTAAAAGTAGATAAAGGCAAATTTATTAGGAGGTAGCTCTTGGGTAGGTTCGCTGATCTCACAGGTGGAGGTCAGTGAAGTCGCACATCATTGCGCACATCATCGCGCACGAGGAGTGATGACCTGCCAGCTGGGAGCTGGGATTCCGTTCCTACATGGTCAATAACAGCTCCTGGGCAGGCACTCTTGAGTGGGTCGCTAGGAACTCAAAAACCAGGAGTGATGATGTATTTTCTCGACAAGGGCCGGGGACTTTTCTCTGTGTGGGTGGGGTTGGGGAAAGAAGGGCATAGGGGGTCTCCCAGGGAGAGGAGCAGGAGTTCCAGCCTGACACCTGCAATTTAGAAAACCCACACTGTGGAACGGTATGTGTGTATCTAGCCTAAACCCTGGCATGCTCTTTTAGGATGAGGCCTGACCAGCCTGGCCTGGCTGGAGAGCCCAGGGCAGAATGACCCTTTTCATTTGAAAACCTGGCTCTCTAGGACTCGAGGTACAACATCTTCTGTATGACTTTTTATTCCTCTGGCTGAAAAGTGTTAAGACATATGTTTATATTCTTTTTTTTTAAATTTTTTTTAAAGATGTATTTATTTATTATATGTAAGTACACTGTAACTGTCTTCAGACACACCAGAAGAGGGCATCAGATGGTTGTGAGCCACCATGTGGTTGCTGGGATTTGAACTCAGGACCTTTGGAAGAGCAGTCAGTGCTCTTAACCACTGAGCCATCTCTCTAGCCCCTCTTTTTTTTTTTAATTTTTTTAAAGATGTATTTATTTATTATATGTAAGTACAAGACATATGTTTATATTCTTTATTCTGATAAAATCCCATAAAACTTTTAATTATTTTACACCCTTTACGCCTTTGCTGCATGTTGTGGTCTGGATAAACATGAGATGTTGGGAGATCTGGTGAGATGATTGAAGATAAAGCTACGCAAGCTTCAGGACCTAAGCTTGGGTCCTCGGAACCCAGGTAGAAAGCTGGATGTGTGTTTATTAGTAGTAAAACCCAGGCCATCTATCTAGCCAATTAGCAGCTGGTTAATTGCTAATTAATTAGTGGTCAAATGTTTTAATTTATTCAGCAAATGTTTTGTGTGCCTATGTGGCTCTGGCTTGTAGAGTGTGAGCATGAACCAAATAGGGGGGCACCCCCACCTTTGTGGGGGTTAGTTTGGACCAGGGAGACAGAAAATAAACAGGTATAATTGGCAAGTTATTGCATGTATTCAAAGGAGAGAGTGCTGCTAAGAGATAAAGCAGAGGCGGGTGAGAGTATTAGGTTGGAAAAGTAGAGCCCCATGGTTGTCAAGCCAGGAGGCAGAGGAGGCCCTGAGGGGGCAGCTGAGCAAGGATGCCTGGTGGGGATGCTGCAGACTGAAAGGACAGACATGCAGGCTCCTTGCCATGACTGGTGCCAAGACTCACTGTAGATTCCCACTGCCAACACATCTGGCTTACTGGGTTGTCAGGGTACTCACCATCCCAACGGGCACAGGAAAGTATAGCTAGGAAAGGCTGCCACTGAAGAAGAGGAACTATAGAATTCCACCTGGAATATCAGTCACCTGTACCCAACAGAACATACCTGACTCACTGGTTTCCGTCCAGCTTCGAGGCTCTCTGCTGACAGTTATCATATTGGATTTTGTTGTGGGTTGAGAATCAGCTCACCTCACTCAATCCAAATACTGAGGTTCCTTAGCCTCCAATCACACTGTCTGATCTTTGACAACAAGACCCTTTGCCTGCCCTATGCATATGGTACCCATACTCATCAGCAAGGTTCCTTTGCATCCTTGAGCTATGAGGAGAAGTGAGAGGCTGCCACTTCCAACCTCTGTTTCTTCAACACAAGCAGGACACTGAATAGCAGCTTTCATGACAGCTATGCCTGCTAGTTATGACAACACTTGTCTCTGTATCCGTTGGTCCTTTGAGTTGGGCTTCACTGTTATGTCTGACGTCTGGCCAGGATGCCCATTTCATAAGAACTTCTATTTTCTTCCTCATTGTTCCCCAACAGAAATGATCTCACCATGACTCAGCTCTAGCTCATGCATTCCCCTTATGTATTACTTACTGCCTGATTCTCCAAGTTAGAGAGGCAGCACTTGGAAAAAAATCAGAGCACTGACATCCTGTATTCATTCCCTCAGTTCCCGTATGAAATATGGAGATGATGTGTTTCTGTGGTGTTGAACGTCTGTGAGGCACACATGCTAGCCATTTAATCCCTGAGCTATAGCAGTTTTTGAGACAGGTTTTCATGTAACCCAGGCTAGCCTTGAACTTTCTCTGTAGCTAAAGTTGACCTTGAATTCTTGGTCCTTCCCATCCATCCCAAATGCTGAGTTTGCAGGTGTGCCCCATCATACCCATCTGTGCAGGTACCCAAGATGGTCCAAAGAGGTGTTGGATACCCTGGAACTGGAGTTGCAGACAATTGTGAGCTACTCAACGTGGGTGCTGGGAATCAAGCACCAATTCTCTAGAAGAGCAACAAACAGTCCTAACCACTGGGCCATCTTTCCAACCCCCATAATCTTGAACTTTTGACTTTTCATTTCAGCCTCCCAAGTAGTTTGGATTACAGGCATGGCCAGAGATAATCCTTTTGAAACATATTGAACAAATGTGCCTGTGTGCCATGTGTGTTCAGTAGCTGTCAGCTAGTGTTTTCTCAGGCCAGGTCACCTGGCATTGCTGGCTTCTTACTTCTTGGCCCTGGCACATCTTTTCTCTGACAATGAACTACTCACCTTTTGGTAGTGTTTCAGATCCACTTGGTTTACAGCTTCTACTTTATTAGCTTGTACAGAGACAACTGAAGTCCCTGTCCTCTGCCTAGCCTTCGTAGTCTGTTCCTGTGCTATTGACACCTCCATGTACTAGCTACATCTCTGTTGCCGTGATGAAACACCCTGACCAAACCAATGGAAGGGAAATTATTTGGCTTCCAATTCCATAATTTTGAGGAAGTCAAGACAAGATCTCAAGCAACTAGTCATATTACATACATAGCCAAGAGGAGGGAGAAATGATTGCACTCACGCTGCTGGCTTGCTACTGGCTAGCCATCACCTGTATTGTACTATTCAGGGCTTACTGCCCAAGGGAATGATGCCGCCCGCAGTGGGCTGGGTCTTCCTACATCAATTAACAGTCAAGATCACCCTTTCCCCAAAATATGTACACAGAGCAACCTGTGAGACAAAATTTGTCAATCACATTAAACCCATGTCCCCTATTTTCTTACAAGGAGTATCTTCCCTGGGAAAAGGCCCCATGCTTAGGATTTTATCTCACTTCAGATTGGTCCATGAGATGTGTCCTTCCCCAGTAGGTTTGGGGAGGTCCTGATTAGCTTCACCTTGGAATCTTCAATACAGATCCATGTTAATTGTTTACTTGGCATGCTCGGGTTGTGTTGTTGGCTTCTCCTGACTCCAGTATCCCTCCAACATCCCCTAACAGAGTGTAGTCATCATGTCTTAACACTCTCCTCCGCGCCTGCCTTTCTTCATGCCCACGGCACATCTGTGGGGCTGAGAGTCCACGGTTATGACTGGAGGATTCTGTTCCTGATCTGAACTCTACACAGCATGTGGGGGCTTGCATCTGTGGAGGTATTTGGGCCTGGAGAAGATATGGCTGTGATTCTGAGTAGAATACAAGGGTATTGCACACTGGTTACTTGTGATTGATGTTTGTTTGTTTCTTTCTTTTGTTTTGCCTTGCACATGCTAAGCAAACACTGTACCACTGTATATAAGCTATGACCCTACAACATTTATACTTTTTTAATATTTAGTGTGTGTGTATTCAAGTATGTGTGTGAATATTTGAGTGTGTATGTATGTGTATTCAGTATGTGTGTGGTATGTGTGTGAGGGTGCATATGTGAGTGTGTGTATTCCAGTATGTTTGTGTGTCTGCATGCGCAAACCACAGCTATACTTATGTGAAGCTCAGAGAACTCAGCTCTCTCCTTCCACATTATGGGTTTTTGGGTTGCACTCAGAATTTGGGCATGAGGAAAAGAGCCAGACTGAGAAGAAATGGCAACTGCCTGAGTGTGTAAGAAACCAGGCCATAGAATTACCTGAAGCCGCACGAAACCATGTAAAGAGGGTATTTAAGGAGAGACACGCCGGGCGGGGGGTGGTGGCACACGCCTTTAATCCCAGCACTTGGGAGGCAGAGGCAGGCAGATTTCTGAGTTCGAGTTCGAGGCCAGCCTGGTCTACAGAGTGAGTTCCAGGACAGCCAAGGCTACACAGAGAAACCCTGTCTCGAAAAAACAAAAACACAACAACAACAAAAAAAAAACAAAAACAGAAAAAGGAGAGACACAGGCCTGGTAGACCCCTGACATTATGCGCTGGCCTTGATCTTTAGCATCATAAGGAAACCAAAAATTCACAGAAGACACAAAGTGGCAAATATGAGGTCCTCGGAGCTGTCAGCAGGGGTGGCTCTCTGGGCGGCTTGGGCCCGTAAGGAGATGACAGTGGAGTACTTGAGAGCAGTGCTCCCCACACCTCTTCTGAGCATGGACCACAGGACCAAGTTAATCACCTCTATGGTGCATTTGGTGTTCCAGAGGCCCCTGACAGAGAAGGTGTGGCACAGAGGAGGTGTGGCACAGAGAAGGTGTGGCACAGAGAAGGTGTGGCACAGAG
>JADRCD010237883.1:6447-21291 GCA_019843815.1 Montemys delectorum
TTCTTTCTTTCTTTCTTTCTTTCTTTCTTTCTTTCTTTCTTTCTTTCAGCAAATGTTTGGAATTTGGGGAGCAAAAGGAATACGCATATAGCCCAATGGGTTGACATCTCTTGCCGTGATAGCAAACTTAGGCTGCTGTCGTTATTAAAGATGGTTTGCAGTCTCTGTGCCCGGGAAGTGGCATTCTATGGGGACTGTAAGAAGCAGCCTTGGAGCTGTCTCGCCCACTAACTAACCTAGCTCGGAGCGGGGTGTCTGGCCTCAACCCAGACATTTGAGCGCTCGTAGGGAACCTGACAGGCAATTGTGTTATGGAAGCGGACATGCTGAATGGTCTCCTTTTTCTCATATTCTTCACCTGTCTCTTTGTGTTAAAGGGGAGCTGGCAAAGAGGCAGAGGAGGGAGTGGACAAGGCAGGAGGGGGGAGGCAGGTGGGTGAAGTGTGGGGCGGGCTCCATGTGCACTCTGATGTAGACGGCAGGCAAGAAAGGGCTGCACGGACAAAACTCTATTGTTCGCTGTCATCTTGAAATGAGTGTCAAAGTAGGCGGGGGTGCTTTGACCGTTAACCGCACAATTTAGCCAGCCTGTTGTGTCCTGTGGGCCCCACCTCCTTGGAGTCTCTCAGATTAGAAAAGAAGGCTCCAGCCCCTTCTAAATGGGCCATCTCTCGTCCTTTGTGCCCAGACTGCCCAGTGTGAAATCAACAGTGACGTTAAATGTTTTCTAATGAATCATTACTGAAAGGAAATGGAGGGCTATATGTGTAATGGATTGTAGCGCATTAAAATGTTTTATTTTGCTCACAAAAATGTTGTCCTTCACAAGCACTGTGATTGTCGCAGAAAGGCCTTTGTGCCAGGACCGTTTCAATGGATTATCCGCCAGTGTTTCCATCCCAGATGGGAATCAAAGGGCGCCTTTGGCTAACTAATGTTTTTCAAGATGGCAGCCATGAAACACATTTAGTATTTAAAATTGTGGTTGTAAAGGAATGTTTGAACTCAGACGATTTTCTCACTTACTCTCCCCCCACTTTGGGTTTGGGAAAGAGAAGCAGCTCCCGACCTCTGTCCATTCTGGAGGAGAAGGCTTCTCTGCTTCAAGCCTGAGACCCCAGGAATGGGGCTGGGCTCTCAGTTCATTACATTTTGTCTGTCTCCCCCCAGTTCCTTTCCTTTCTAGCTATCTGATGTCTTCTAGGACAGACCCTTGGTACACAGGACTGAATGTTTACCCCTCTGTGGAAGAAATGGGAAGTTTCTGGAGCGTCCTGAATTGGTGCAGAGTTTTGGTGCAGTTCCGTTGCTAATTTGACAGCCAGTGTGTACAGGGTCTGGCCTGCCTCTCTCTCCCCCTTCCTCTTTGTGTGTGTATGTCTTTCTCTCTCAACTTCACTAATAGCATGAACAAGATGCTGGCGTGGAGATAGCGGCTTCCTGGTGCCCAGGGTGCCCTTCATGTCACATGCACCTGGGTTTGACACTCACTGGGGAAGTGTGAACTAGACCCTCAGCCTGTAAAACAAACAAACAAACAAACAAACAAACAACTTATCCATATGTGTGGCATTCTTCTGTCTAGAAACCTCAAATTCGTAAACCTCAGACATCTTCCATCTTGCTTTCCCACCCCCCTAAACAGGAAAGAAATCATACTTAAATAGTATATAAAGGACAACTCTTTTGTCAGAGCATTAGAGCCATTGACAGATTTATAATGGGTCTTGGTTGCAAAAGGGAGCCTGAAAGCTTTAGAGAAGAGGCAGTCTTGGAACTTTGTAGCAAATTGAAACAAAACCTTTTGGGAAGGCAGGAGCAAGCGGATGCACTTGCTTGCCCTCCCAGGTCTAACTTTCCAGAAGAGATGAGCCCACCCACCTTCGGGCTCCCTGGTACAATCAGACACAGAGAACGTGAAAATGGCAGCGTAGCCGTCTGCAGACCAGGACCTTATCCGCCTCCCTCTCAGCGGTAGAACTGTGATGGAAGGGCTTTTAGAGTCCCTTTATCATGGGACGTCACCTTCGTATGTAAAGTAAATGTGGGCCCTACTGGGTTGTTATAAACCATATGCTTGTCTAAGGATCTGGGTCTAGGCAGGATGTCCTTCCTCTCCAGAAAGCCCGTCAGTGCCTGGTCCACTGGCTCCCTCCATGGCCACCAAAGAAGGTTACAATTTGTTACAATTTGTCTTTTACATATACTGTACTTGTTCTCTCTCTCTCTGTGTCTGTCTCGCTCTGTCTCTCTCTGTCTCTGTCTCTCACTCACACACACATACCCACACACGTTTTCCCTCCCTCACCTCTGTATTTGTGCTTGTCTCTGTCTGTTTCTCATTTCCTTTCCCTCATCTGTCTCTGTCTCTGTGTGTCTGTCTCTGTCTCTCAGTCTTTGTCATGTCTCTGGCTATCTCTGTGTGTCTCTCTGTCTGTCTCTCTGTCTGTCATCTCTTTCTCTTTTTCTTTCTCTCTCTCTCTCTCTCTCTCACACACACACACACACACACACACACACACACATACACAAACATACCCACACACATTTTCCTTCCCCTTACCTCTATTTGTGTCTGTCCCTGTCTCTCATTTCCCTTCCTCCATCTCTGTCTCTCTATCTGTCTCTGTCTGCCATGTCTCTGTCTCTCTGTCTCTCTCTGTATATCTCGCTCTGTGTCTTTCTGTCTCTGTGTCTCTCTCTGTGTCTCTGTCTCTGCCCCTCTCCCTCTCCCCACCCCCCCCCCCTCCAGTTCTTAAAAAAAGAAATCAGACCAGTGCAGGAGGATTGTGACTTCAAGGCCAGCCTGGGCTACATAGCATGTTTGAGACCAACCGGTGGTAAATACCAAGGACTGGCTAGGACTCAGTGGAAGTCAGTGTGTTGGTATGAGTAGCAGGAAGCCTTCAGTGTGACCCTCAGCCCAGGCCAGGGAGGGCATGGGGTGGGGTGGGGGCAGGGTGGGGGCGGGAAAGGATAAAGAGTCAGTCAGCTGAGCTGCTGTAAAGATTCTGTTAGTTAAAACAAAACCGGAAAGAGGCCTCTGTGGCCAACCCTCTGACCACCACGGCAAGCACTGTGACTGAAGTGAGGGGCCATGGGAGTCCGGAGGAACCTCTTTTAGTCGGGGGGGGGGGGGTGGATGGCTCTCTGTTTAAATCTGGGAAGAGAGGGCAGACACAAAAAGTGTTTGTCGCTCACCCACCAGAGGCTTGGTAGTTTTATAAACTCAAGGGGGAGTACCCCAAACTATGAGTGGCCAAGTACTTGCTGGAGACCATCCAGTGAGCTTCATGTTCCCTGACTATTTCCGGGAGGGAGGGGCTCCACTCACAGCCAGCACCCCACCTCATCAGCATGCAATCTGAGATCTATTTTGAGCCATAAAAAATCATTATTTTTTCCTCTAGTGTTTGAATTGCTACAAAATTCCATCCTGGGCTAGCAATATTCCTACTCTTTCAGGTGACTGGAGTTTGGTTCCCGGTACCTGGGTCAGTCAGCTCATAACTGCCTGTAACTCCAGTTGTGGTCCACCACAGGCACCTGAACACATGGCATACTCAGAAATAAAATGAATCACTTTGAAAAGTTAAAAATTAAAAAAAGCCGCCTTGGTGTGGGGAGATGGCACAGTGGGTAAGTGTTTGTTGCCACTACATAAAGGGGACTATATAAAGGTCACATACAGGAATAGCATAACCCTAGCTAGTGCTGCTGGGACAGACCCAGGGCCTGCTGGTCACCAGGCTAGCCAATCAGTGAGCTCCAGATTCATTGAGAGATACTGCCTCAAAGCATACCGTAGGAGAGCTGAGGAGATGACCAGCTTTTGAGAGCACTGGTTGCTCTTGCAGAGGACCCAGGTTCATTTCCCAGACCACACATGGTGGCTCACAACCGTCTCTAACTCTAGACGATCCCATGTGGTGCATGTATACACATGTAGGCACACATTCATGCACATCAAATAAAAAATAAATCTTTGGGTCTGGAGAGATGGCTCAGCAGTTAAGAGCACTGACTGCTCTTCTGAAGGTCCTGAGTTCGAATACCACAAACCACATGGTGGCTCACAACTATTCGTAATGAGATCTGATGACCTCTTCTGGTGTGTCTGAAGACAGCTATAGTGTACTTACATATAATAAATACATCTTTAAGAACAAATAAATAAAGGTTTTATCATTATTAAAAAATATAGCCTGGCGGTGGTGGCGCACGCCTTTAATCCCAGCACTTGGGAGGCAGAGGCAGGCGGATTTCTGAGTTCAAGGCCAGCCTGGTCTACAGAGTGAGGCAGAGAACAATAGAGCAATAGAGGAAGACCTGTGCACACATGATTGCCTGAGTACACCTGTGCATGTACATGTGTGCACATGTTCCAGCTTAGGCTGGCCCTGTGGTCAGTGACAAAGCACTTGTCACCGACACGGAGCCCTGAGTTTGAGCCAGGGCCACAAATGATAATAGCTTTGTCCACCATGTGTTTTTTGGTGAGAGAAAGGACCCATCTCGTCCACACTCACACCAAGGTTCAAGTCACCAGACTAAAGCCACGCCTCGAGTCTGTAATCTCCACCTCTCCATGCTTTAGAATATATCACTTTTCTCTTCTGTTAATTTTTGAAATGGCATCTTTCTTTCTTTCTTTCTTTCTTTCTTTCTTTCTTTCTTTCTTTCTTTCTTCCTTCCTTCCTTCCTTTCTTTCTTCCTTCCTTTCTTCAGGGTCTCATTATGTAGCTTCAAACTCTTTAATCCTCCTGCCCCAGTCTTCTGAGGACTAGGATTTTAGGTGTGGGCCGCCATGCCCAGCATAGACTCAGTTGAATGATCTTTATTGTGGTTCTGGGGTTTCTGATACCCAAGAAGCCCTGGAGTGAATTCCATAGTCCTGCTTCCTCACACCCTGTTCTTCTGCTGAGCTCAGGATGACAGGTGAGCGAGCACATTGATGGCTTTCCTGCTGGAATTCCTCAGTGGGGTTAGTGGTGTTTCTGTCCTTCCTTCCTCTCTCCCTCCCTCCCTCCCTTCCTTCCTTCCTTCCTCTCCTCCTTCTCCTTCCTCTTCTCCCTTCTTCTTCCTTGTCCTTCCTTCTTCATCATTTTCCTTCTTCTTCCTTTTTTCTCCTCCATTTTCTTTTTCTCTTTTTTCTTGTTTTTTAGTATAGAATAGAATTTATTCAGGGCATTGAGAGGGGAGTTAAGAGGGTAGCAGAGACAGAGAAAGGCAGAGAGAAGGAGAGAGTGGATAAGTGGAAGCCTGCCATGACCATGTGGAGAGAGAGGTGAGGGAATGGGGAGCAAGGGGATGCAAGGGGCAAGGGGGAGAAGCAGGAGTGAGAGTAAGAAACTTCTCCATTTTCAAGGCAGGGTTTCTTCTCTATGTTCCCTGGCTGTCCTAGAACTCACTATGTAGACCAGACTGCCCTCAGACTCAGAGATCTGTCTGCCTCTGCCTCCTGCACACTGGGATCAAAGGCTTCCACTCTACCACGCCCAGCTGTGCAGTTTCTTTTATGTTGCTGTAACCTATGTGTGGCCACAGACCAGCTCAGCAGGTACAGACACTTGCTGCCAAGTCTGATGATCTGAGACTGATCCCTGGAACCCACTCACCTGATGGAAGGAGAGAGCTGACTCTTGCGACTTGTCCCCACTTCCATATGTGCCATATGTGCGCTGTGGCATGTGCACTTCTCCACACAAATAAATGAATACATGCAATATGAAATCTAAACCATGCCAGGCAGTGGTGGCGCACACCTTTAATCCCAGCACCTGGGAGGCAGAGGCAGGCAGATTTCTGAGTTCAAGGCCAGTCTGGTCTACAGAGTGAGTTCCAGGACAGCCAGGGCTACACAGAGAAACCCTGTCTCGGAAAACAAAACAAAACAAACAAACAACAACAAACAAAAGAAAGAAAAGAAATGTGAACCATGCACATTTAGCTTGACACATCACAAAGGCCCATCTGCCTCCCACAGTGAATGCTGCGGAGGACCATCCTTGGCTTCCTGAAGTCTCTGAGGCTCCGGAGCTGCCTCATACATTGAAGCCTTGTTGATGCTCATCTGAATCTTTCTCTTTTTTTTTTTTGAGACAGGATTTTGATGGGCACAGTGGTACCTTCCCTCTCATGGCCACAAACAGCACGATGCTGATATGATGTGTGTTTATCGGTCCTTCTGACACAAATATGACATGTGTTTTCCATCCCTGAAGTGTGTATGCGTGTGTGCGCACGTGCGTGTGTGTGTGTGTGTGTGTGTGTGTGTATGTGTGTGTGTGGCGTGCACATGGATTCTGGGGTCAGACTCTTTCTGCTTTAGTCTCAGCCAACATGGGCCAAATGATGACTCTTCTTTTCCATGCCTGGTTTCTACCTGTCCCCTGAAGTGCCTGCCACCCACCGCCATTGAATAGGGACAGTTTTGAGTGAATTCACAGGCACCTGTAGCCCATTGGGACTGTATGTAACATGGTGTTCCACTCAAACTGTGGAGTATGTGGCTGTCACAAGTCTGTCACCGTGGTCCCTGCCTGCTTCATCCCTACTGCCCCTGGCTGGAAAAGTGGCTACTGGTCACTGCCCTATGTCTCCACCCTCCCCAGGCTCTGCTGAATGGCTTCCCTCCAATGTGGTGTGCTAATTCCCATCCCAACACCATCCCCAGCCTACAGCA
The DNA here is from genome assembly GCA_019843815.1 of Montemys delectorum. Classification (NCBI taxonomy): domain Eukaryota; kingdom Metazoa; phylum Chordata; class Mammalia; order Rodentia; family Muridae; genus Montemys; species Montemys delectorum. Next base: position 13,133 of record JADRCD010237883.1, read on the forward strand.
GGTGAGGCTTCTCCTGGCTCCACATCCTTGTCCTGTTTTGGCAGAGCTGGAAGTGCCTTCTGTCGGTGTGCTGCATGTATATTTGTATATTTAACATTCACGTTGTGTGTTTGACTGTCTGGCCCCTTTCAGACTGAGCTCTTTGATTTTGTTACGGCTGATATCTTTTTAGACACAGCGTCTCCTCACTCTGTGGGCGTTACTCACTTCTTACATTGGGTGTTTGTGGTTGTATGAATGTGTGTGTGGTTGTGAGTGTGTGTGTGGTTGTGTGAGTGTGTGTGTGTGGTTGTGTGAATGTGTGTGTGTGGTTGTGTGAATGTGTGAATAGGGTGATGTGTATGTGTGTGGTATGGGATGTGTGTGTGTGGTTGTGTGAGTGTATATAAATGTATGTGTGGTATGAGATATACATATATGTGTGTGTGGCATGTGTGTGGTTGTGTGAATGTGTGTGTGGTGCATGTATGTGTAAGATGTGTGTGTGTGAGTGTTTGAGTTTGTGTAGTGTAAAGTGTGTGGGTGCGTGTGTATGTGAGTGTTTGGGTGTGTATAGTGTAAGGTGTGTGGATATGTGAGTATGTGAGTGTTTGGGTGTGTATAGTGTAGAGTGTGTAGGTGCGTGTGTATGTGAGTGTTTGGGTGTGTGTAGTGTAAGCTTTATGGAGGCTGGAGAGATGACTCAGCAGTTAAGTGCATCTGTTCTTGCAGGGTACCTTGGTTTGGTTCCTAGCACCCACGTGGTGGCTCACAAATGCCTATAAATTCCAGTTCTAAGGGATTCAATGACCTCTTCTGACCTCTTGTATACACTCAGACGTACGCACATACACATTAAATAAATAAATAAATAAATAAATAGTATTAATCCACACTTGAAACTAGTAGCTTTAAAAAAAATCAAGAAAACAAATAGTTTTATGAAGCCCCCATTGACGTGGCATGGAAATCATGTCTCATCACCGTTGTGTGGTTTTCATGTCAACAGAGTCACGAGATCCTCACTGGGACATGATCATGATTCCCCTGCTCTTGGGAGTGACTGAGAAGCCGGCAGGCTGGTGAAGGGGCAGTACTGATCTGTGTCCCCTCTGCTGATGCCGGGGCCTCTCTTTTCTGCCTCCTCCCATGCACTTGCTCTTTTCTGATGTGTTACATTGTTGCCATCTTGGCTACAAAGAGGAGGTCTTTCATTGTGCTTCCCAGGTGAATTTTTGTCTCTTAACAAACAGGCTCCCTGTAGAAGGCTCAGGCGTTTCACGTGCTCATGTACACTAGGGCCACAGGATTCACATGCTCATGTACAATAGGGCTGCAGGATTCATGTGCTCATGTACACTAGGGCTGTAGCATTCACATAGCTTATGAATACTAGGGCCGCAGGATGGCTCAGCCGGTAAAAGTGTTTAATGTTTAAGGCTTACAACCTGAGTTCCATCCCTGGAACCCACAGTGGAAGGAGAAAATTGACTCCTGAGAGCTATCTACTGACTTCTACATGCATGACGTGGCCTCTCATGATGGTGGTGGTGATGCTACTGCTGCTGCTGCTGCTGCTGCTGCTGCTGATGATGATGATGATGATGGGGATGATCTATGCTTAAATGTGCGTTTAGTGGCCACTCTAGCTACAGAGATCAATTATCTCAAAGGAACTGAAAACACAGAACTATGTTCTGCCTGGTGAGGTCTGTCTAGAGAACAACAAACTGATTAAAACCCAAAGGGTTGGGCCTGGAGAGGCCCTCAGCATTTAAAGCACTGGCTGCTTTTATAGAGGACCTAGTTTCAATTCCCAGCAACCACATGGCAGCTCACAGCCACCGGTAACTCCAGCTCCAGGGGAGCCAACGCCCTCTCTGACCTCTGTGGGTACCAGACACATGTGTGGTGCACAGACATGTATGCAGACAAATCACTCATACACATAAAATAACAATTTCTTAAAAAATCTCATAAAATCCAAGCTGTTGCCAACATGGTGATAACATTCATGGAGTCCTAGCCTTCAGGGGGCCGAGGCAGGGGGACTGCTAGTTTAAGAGCAGCCTTGCTATACTTTGAGACACTGTTTCAGAGAGAGAGGAGGGAGGGGAGAGAGAGAGAGAGAGAGAGAGAGAGAGAGAGAGAGAGAGAGAGAACATGCCTCAGTGGGTTAAAAAATGTGAAGGTAAAAAGAGAAGGCGTGGGGGTTGTAGGTAATATGATCATGATACATTGTGTATGAAGTCAAAGAATACATTTCAAATACTCCTTAAGAAACCCAAGTGTTCAATAATTGCCTTGGTAACAGAGTTGATATTGTTTTTAAAGAAAATTGCATATATAGCATAGGATGAAGCCAGTGAAAAATTTCTTGGGTCATTAAACTAGAATTTAAGTGAGAGAGGTAGGTGAGGAGTTTCAAGACTGGTACAATGAATGAATGGCAAGAGCCTCCATAACTGACTTAACAAGTCCACAATGTGGGCACATATACACATATGTGTGCAAATGTGTGTGTGTAGATATGTGTACAAGTACCCTAGTCTTTGGCATCTACTTACCCTCCCAATGAGAAATCAAAATCAAGGTCGGGGTTGTAAGTCAAGTAAGATAAGCTTGAAACATCCTATGTCCTTCCTCTCCTCTCCCCCTCCTCCTCCTCATATTTATTTTATTTTGTGTATGATAAGCACTTGCCCTTCACGTGTGTCTATGCATCCCATGTGTGCCTGGTGGCCACAGAAGTCAGAAGAGGATGTCACATCCCCTGGAACTGGTTGTGAGCCACCATGTAGGGGCTGGGACCTCAACCTGGGTCCTCTGCAAGAGCAGTGAGTGCTCCTAACCCCCGAGCCAGCTCTACAGCTCTTCCTCGGCAATTGGTGAAGCTGTTGAAGACCAGTAAGCCTTGTCAAAGGATCCCAGGATCCACTTAGGAGATTCGCAGGAGTGAAAACTGGGCTAAGTTGAGCATTAGTGAGGACTGTTAACATGGGAGAAGAAACAGGCCAGATATCCATGGAGATACCCAGAAAACTGAGGAGCTCATTGGCAACTCTGGGTTGGCCCAATGAGGGCTCACCCCGCAGGTGTCTGTCTGCCTTCCCTGTACTGTGCTGCGTGGTGGCTGCATACTCATCGGGGGAAGTTTCTCTTCCTAGGTGTTCAGCTGGGGCCGGAGGGACAGCTCTGCGGTTAAGAGCACTTGCTGCTCTTCCAGAGGACTCAAGTTCGGTTCCCAGTGCCCATCAGGTCTTTGGATTCTGATTTCAATCGACCAACTATAAAAGACAGCAAGGAAGGGTAGAGATTGGGTTCCTCTGACTCTAGTGAACTAGTATAGGGAGACATCTGCTGGCCAATTTTATTGTTGTTTTTTTTTTCTTAACTTTTTTTGCTATAGAAACTTTTTAAAAAATTATGCAAACAGGATATCATCCCGCCCCAGCCCCAGTTGCCACTGCGTTTCTATATGTGCCTCCATCTCTCCCCATCCCCCTAGCTCCTTCGTTTTTATGACTCCATCTCATAAGAATTGATCAAGCACACCCAGGCTGAAAGTCACACGTGTTAGCGACGTGTCTGCCTGTGATTCTCTGATTCACAGCTCTATCGAGTACAGAAGGTTTCCATTGCTTACAGATGTCCTTCCCCTGGCAGCCCCACCAGGCAACAATTGTTCTGAGTGTTCGTTGTAGATTAGCTCTGCTTTCCCCAGACAGACACACAAATGCAGTTGCACGGTGCACGCTCTTTTTTATCTGGATGCTTTCACAATGTCCGGGAGGGTCTTCCACGCTCTCTCGAACCCTTTACTCCGCTTTTATCGCCATGTTCGGTCTTCGGTGCAGATGGGCTACATCCATTCTTCCGTTGATGGGTCTTTGGACTGCTTCCAGTTCCAGGCCATTCTAAATGAAGCTGTGCACGGGCTGAACTCGGTGTCCCAGCCTTTTGTGGACCTGGGTTTACACTGCTCTTGTGTAAACACTTAGGGGGGAAAGCGCTGATCAAAGGCTAGAGATGTGACTGACTTCATTAGAAACTGCCGGGCTTCCTCTCCTGCCGGCGATGCAGATGGGATTCAGTGGCACTGGTCTTCACCTGATCTCCTCTGGTGGGATCATGTGGGGTTTTAGGTTGCATCTCCCCGATAGCCAATGACCTTGAGCACTTTATGTTGAGTGGCCATTTTTCTCTTTTCCTTTGGAATGACACCTGTTTGGATCTTTTGCCCATTTTTGAATGATTTTGTTTTCTTATTAGTGAACTATGGCATTTGCTCCTTCCCTGCACCCTCATGTGTGTGCATCCATAAAAGCTATAGCCTTCCTCTGTGGCCTCTCACCTCACTGTCTTTGCTATTTGTAATTGGGTCTGGGCGAGATGTTTCTGGATGCTTGGGCTTTTATTCAAGGAACTGAAATAAAGACCAACATATATTCATGAAAGAGCACATAAACTTTATTCAAAGGAAAGATCTAGACAGCTCAGAAAGAAAATATACTGTGGAAATTGTTAGGCCAGGCACGATGGAGCATGCTCTTAACCTAGCACTTGAGAGGCAGAAACAGGCAGATCTGTATAAGGTCAAAGCCAGCCTAGTCTACATAGCGAGTTCCAAGCTAGCCTAGACTACATAGAGAAAGAGATTGACAGCAGGCCATGTGAATGGGAGCACTTAGGCCCAGGTTATTGCTTAAGCTGCTTTTACTGAAAGGAGTTTGGTTTTTAGAAACAGCATAGTTCTCTACTTTAAATTGTTTGCTCTGTGTGTTGTGTACATGTGTGTGTTTGTTTGCATATTTGTGTGAATATATATGTATTTGCATGTTTGTGTGTCTGTATGTGGGTGTGAATAGGTGTGTTTGCATGTTTGTGTATGTGTGCATGTGAATTGCGTATTTGCATGCTTGTGTGTATATGTGTGTGTGTTTGTATATTTGTGTGTGTACACATGTGAGTGTATATGTGTGGTTGCATGTTTGTATGTGAATGTGTGTGTGGTTGCATGTTTGTGTGTGGATACATTTGAGTGTATATGTGTGGTTGCACTTTTGTCTGTGTGTGAATGTGTGTTTGTGTGTGTGTAGACCAAAGAACTACTTGTGGGCTTGATTCTTCTCTACTATGTGGAGCCCAGGGATCAAACTGATTGTCAGGTGTGATGATGGACTCGGACGAGGATGCCTTTGCTCACTGTTCGTGTTCCTCCAAATAATGCATCTAATTTCAATCATACGCATGCCCGACTGTGTAAATGAAATTAATAGGGGATTCTCCCTAAAGTTCTCTGAAAGGACACAGTTTGCCTCACTGCATGCACACCACGCCACTGTAGAGGGGGCAGTGTCCCTACCAGACACAGTTGGAATGTGACTGAATAGAATCTAGGTTTAATGGAACTCCATCAGGAGAGACATACCCCATCATTCAGAGGTGGAGTGTGTGAGCATAGTACATGCAGATCAGGACCCCAGGCTGCCAAATGCATCATTAGGCGAGAGGTGTGTGCATAGCCCAAACCAAGCAGAGTCCACGGCTGCCATACTATTCCCTATGCGCGCTGCTTCACCTCGAGGCAGGGGTCCTCACTGAACTCGAAGCTAGCCATTTCAGCTGTGCCTGAATTTTTAGCTAGGTCTCATACTTGCTCAGACTCTTAACTGTAGGGAGCTTCTATCCCAGGTACAGATCCTTCACAGCTATAATCTTTAATATTTCCTTAATTCTGAGATGCTCGTCACTAAAGCCTAATTTCTATCTTTTCTTAACTCTTATATCTTCTCAGGTTTCTATCTGCAAACACTATCCTCCTTCCTCTGGCTGGAAGATTCTCTCCTCATTTACTTTTAATAAAGTTACTGATTTTACACTCATGCATAGACCTAAGAATGCCTCAATTTACAGACTGCATGTCTGGCTAAATATTACATGTATGTGTGTGCACATAATATAAGCTGAGGGCTGGCCAGGTGGTGGTGGCGCACGCCTTTAATCCCAGCACTTGGGAGGCAGAGGCAGGTGGATTTCTGAGTTCGAGGCCAGCCTGGTCTACAGAGTGAGTTCCAGGATGGCCAGGGCTACACAAAGAAACCTTGTCTTGAAAAACCAATCTATATATGTATATATATTCATACACACACACACACACACACACACACACACACACACTGAGGGCTGAACTGGAGAACTGCTGGCTGTTGGGGATAGCTAACAATTCCTGCCCGTTGCTTGAAATAATTTCCCATTTCTTCCCATGAGTGTCTTGTACTTTACAAAAACAAACTAACTTAAATTTTTTTAGATTTAGTTTTAAGTTGTGTGTCTGTGTACCTGTGTGTGAGGTGCTCGTGGAGGCCAGCAGAGGTGACAAGGATGCCGGGAACTGAAATCAGATGGCTGGCAAGAACAGCAGGCTCTCCTAACTATTGAGCGACCACCAGCCCTTGAACATTCCCTTCAGGGTGACTGTGTGAGTCCCCATCTTTGTTTTTCTTTGTGAGGCTGTCTGGCTGTTGGAGGGCCTTGACAGGGTCAGTTCTGCAGTCATGAACACTCTCCCTGAAGTTAGCACGATGTTAATTCTCTTACCACTAGAGGGCGCCAGAGGCACGTTATAATTACCTGGAGCGGCTCTTCTTGTTCCTTGTGAAACTGGATTTTCTTTGGTTTCTGGCTGTATGGAGGTACACGAGTAAGATGCCATCTGACTGTAAAATAATTCCTTGTCGACCGTGTGGCCACTGCCTTCTGACACATAGTTCACACTCCAAACCTGGAACCTGCTGGGGTGGCCACACCCAGTGCACATAGCCCTCTGTACTCTGAGCCCTGGGCCCTACAGGCTTGATCCCACTGTGTAATGCTCTGCAGCTGAGGTCTGAAGCCCACGTTCGTTCTACACGAGGAGTCCACTGCGACAAGAACACCTTCTGGTGGTGCTGGCCCATCTTGGCTGTCAGCTTGACCCCTGAGAAGAGAAAAATAGTTGAGGGATTGCCTCTATCAGGCTGGTGGGAAGGATGCTCTGTGGGGCATTTTTTTGATTGTTAACTGATGCAGGACGGTCCAGCACATGGTAGATGGTGCTGTCCCTGTGCAGGTGGGTCTGGACTGCGTAAGGACCCAAGCAAGCCCGTGAGCAGCACCCCTCTAGGGTTTCCACTTCAATTCTCCACCTCTAGGTCCCTGCCCTGCCCTCCCCCAGTAAGGGACTGTAACTTGTAAGACACATCAACCCTCCCCTACCCTCCTTTCCTTTCTTTTCTTTTTTTTTTTTTTTTTTTTTTTTTGGCTTTTTTTTTTAAACTTTCATTGCATTATGATGAGAAAAGTTACATGATTTCAATTTATCTGAATTTGTTAACATTTAAAAACATATTTTAAGTAAGTAGAATTAAATCACATTCTTGTTTCTCCTTTGTACCCCAACTCCTCCCAGAGACCCCCCCTTCAATACCTACAATATCTTTTTTGTCATATTCCTTAAAATTTATAAAATATTATAACAATAAAAATACGTATTATAAAAGTTGTTTGATATAAAACAACAATCAATTTAACAGTCTTATGTAGATGCTTGTCTACAGCAATAGTGAAAATACATTTTTCTCAATATAAATTTTAAGTAACTCCAAACATATTAACTGTATACTTCAAAATAATACATCACTACTAGTATTTTCTTAAATGAATATAAATATATAAAGTCTATTTGTTTGTTTGTTTTGTATTAGTAGAGTTTAAAATCTTGGCTCTTACTGTGGTACAAGCCCAAAATAAGAACAATTTTTAGACATTGGATTTCATTGTAATAAGGCTGTACTTCAATGACCCTCACATCACCAAAGGATTTTACCTCCATCGTAGCTAAGCTGAGAGTTGACAGTTCTGCTGCACCAAGGAATGAATTGTAGGCATGATTTTTGGATACAGACTTCCTGCTATGGTCAAAAAGCTATTTGACTTGAGAGAGTGACTTTATTCTCAGCCCACAGAGAACAGGTTACATTCATTTAAGAAATGGTGTAGGTATTAAGATGGTCTATCCATAAAGTCATTCACCAACTGTTTCAATGAACAATAGTTCTGCTTGGAGGGTGGCACAGACATTAGGTGAGGGTAAGAATTTGGTTCATTAGCTGTGATAATTTGGAAAAGCATTCATCTCA